>JAOBAT010018790.1:0-32038 GCA_026413305.1 Hydrozoanthus tunicans | reverse complement strand
TCGGGCAACTGGCTGTAGTTCTTCATTTAGCTTGTGTTCTATTAACGGCACAGTTTCTCCACAGACGTACTGTGTTGCATCATCAGCGTAGATGTCTATCTGTGTCTGATCGAGCTCTAAAGGCAGATCATTCATGTGTCAACATAATGTTGCGATATTTGCCTCTGCCTTTCTCCAACAACACTCTGCATGCAGTGGTAAATTCAAGTAAGCTTCGGGGGCCTAGGCAAGACTAAACTATACGTTATAGCTATTTTATATAATATAACACGACGTAACAACCTTGTGGTCTTAAGGACCCATCAGTCTGGCATTCTCCTTAGCTATACATATGCATTGTGGTCTTCAGGACCAATCTATTGACACTCTCGCGTTCTGGTATTCTTGATGGTTACATTGTGGTCTTGAAGACCAGCGTTCTGGTATTCTTGATGGTTACATTGTGGTCTTGGAGACCAGCGTTCTGGTATTCTTGATGGTTACAGGTTATTTTGTCCGCGGCCGAAAAACTGTCCAAAAAGTGAACGCTTCGAGGGCAACTGAGAAATTTTGAGGACAGTTTATCAGCCATAAAGTTAGTTAGCCAAAAAGGAGCTTATTTATTTTATAAATCTCCTGTTATCTTGTTCTTAGAACTTTGTGTAAATGTCCTTTTTGCGCTGTCTGGCACTGACTTTGAAACCGGGTATTTTTAAACTTCTTCGTTGTTTGACATGGCGAAACTTTTAATTTTCTTGTCTATTAATTCAAACTTATTTAAACTTTGAAAAAAACGTTTCCTGTTTGAGTAAAAATGACCGACAAAGTCGGAGGGCAATTATCAAATTGAAGGGGGTATGTTGGCTGATAACCTAATTCCGATTTTGTACCGCGTGAACCTTTTTATCCGATGAGTTTGCAAGAAAACTATTGGGTGAGTTATAAACTTTAATATTCAGAACCAACCATCCGACGCCCTCGGTAGCTACAATGTGGACTTCAGAACCCACCACCTGACACTAAGGTAGAATTGGTATCAAAGCAATTGAGACAAAAGAGGAAATTAGGAATTATTACTTTATTCAGTATTGCTGATAACTATCTTGGCAACACCATCGGTTTTGTGAAAGATAAAAAAATAATTAGTGAAGTCACCTGTAGGTAATTCTGGTAAATTAAACCTTGGGGTTTTCAGTTGACAATCGGTTTTCAATTATTTCATTTCATAGATAGTCTATTTGTAAAATAGTTTCAATCATGTTCCTTATGTGCGATGTTCGATTTTTTTTAGTTAAAAACTTTTCAATTATATTTAGTCGTCTCTTCTCCAGGAACTTGTTAAATAAAGCTAACCATAGAGGAAAGTTTCCCAGTTGTCTGGAGGCAAAAGTTAACGCAAAAGCACGAGCTACCTGTAGGACTGTCATCGTCAATTATTTCACTGCGATGTAGACTTCCGCTCCGGCCACTCAACATCCATTACACCAGTAACACACCTTATAAGGACTGAGACTCGCCTCCGATCTACTTTGCAAAAAGTGCCGAACGTTAAATTTAACTTACACCGACGACAGTCTTATTTCTCTCATGCCGCCGTAGACGACTCAAAAACTTACGATATTCTACGAGTCCAATCAACTTTAGGAAGGCCTCGATCAAAACCAAATTTCAAGTTTTGTATTTCTTTATGTACATTTGTTATATCTGCCGAACCATGTCTAGCAAATTCGGATAGGTCATCATATTTATCAAAAGTGTAAATTGATTCAACAATTCATTTTACGTATATAATCTTCTAACTGTTAATCACTTTTTCGATTTAAGTCAAACTGCTACAAACCGAGGTGGCAAACAGTGTTCACTAGGGAAGGTTCAAATCAGTTTTGAAGGGCATTCAAATCCTCTTTCCAGTCACATCAACCAACTTGATTTAAGTCAAACTGCTACAAACCGAGGTGGCAAACAGAGTTCACTAGAGAAGGTTCAAATCAGTTTTAAGGGCATTCAAATCCTCTTTCCAGTCACATCAACCAACTTGGTGTTAGAAACTTCCTGATCATGTACTTCACTGTCAGTCACACACAAGCACCGGAAAGTAAAATGTTTTTCACCATCTCACTTCTTCGCTCACTTTGAAGTGCTCCATCCTTTGCGACAGAAAAAAACAAAAAAAAAACAATGAAGTCTTGTCAATAGCTCCCACACAATTCTTACCAGCTGGTACAAAAAGACAAACAAGTGAAGATTGCCGCTTTTATTATCACCATTCACTTCATCTATTAACGACAACCAAGCTTTTCGACTATTAGCTACAGTTCTCTGCTTTTGTGAAAAGTTTCCTTGCAATTTGGCGTTTCAACAAGATTATAAAGACTTAAAAAGAAAAGCAGAGTTTGCTAGTTCAGCACTTTTTTGGATGGGATTTCTTGTTAAGCGTTACTCCCAGTAAGATATATAAAGCTGAACGCCCTTTTAAAGAGACATCGTTGACTTTTGTAAAACATAAAACATATCAAAATTCAATTGAGGCCTAATACTACTGTAAAGGAATTCTTATCGATGGTTTTAAAAACGTCCGTTGACTTATAGTTTAGGTAGCAGTAACTTGAAACATATCATTCCTGCGATGTTTTAAGAAACCGGCTTTAGAAACTATCACAAATGAAATAAACAGTTACGTACTTTCCACAACACGACGAGCCCGTCGCTGCCACATGACACAAATCCCTCGTCACCACAATCCAAAGCCATCTAGTAACGTTAGAAATATCAAAGTTAAACGATCAACGAAGTTCTAGAAAATCGTTTTTTAAAATCCGAAACTATTTCAATACCAAAGAAATCAAACAAAAATTTACTAGTACAATTAGAAGAATGTTAGTAAAGGATAGTTATCAAAAAACGCGTTGAATATGAGATGCATGGTAAATAACCAGTAGTATAGAGTGAGCATAATTAGCCCCTTTTTTGCGGATTGCATGCCGATTGTTTGCATTAATTATCTTGTTTGTTTTGCGGTGGAATCTCATTAACGTGAGGTGCAAGCACAAATTATCTCCAGGATGACGTCATAGCTCATAAATAAAATGCGGAGCCTGCATAAATTATTTCTTTTGTTTTCCAACCTCATGAATAAAATGCGGAGCCGGTATAAAGTCTTTTGTTATGACAATGATGTTAACGGTCGTTTTTCTAAAATGGCGCCAAACGCATTAATTATGCAAAACAGCTATTGTTATATCCGGCTAGAACCGGTTTCGATATGACATCATGTTTTTATTTTTATCTTTGGTTAAGACGCTAAACAAATAAAAAAACTAAATCCCATATTGTTTTGTTTTTGACAGCTGTCGGCGCGATTTCACATAATAATGAGGCTGTAAATGGTTGAGTGAGTTTTTTAATTTTTTATTAGGGCGCTAGTAAGCATACCAGCATTTGATGATTAAACTGTAAAAGAAAAGACTAAACACCAAAGATTGATTTCAAACACATTTTACTCTTATTCTTTTTATTAATTACACTTCTGATAAAAGCATTCGAGATCTGACCCGTTTTCCATTTCGCTTCTCTCTAGTTCAAAATATTGCTTACGAACAGATCGGACGTTTGTTTGGGTAAAGTGTGCACAAGCATTACACAGTTGAACACGTCCCGTAAAAATTTCCGGTTCACATCAATGCTTACTAGCGCCCTAATAAAAATTTCAAAAACTCACTCCACCATTTAAAAATTCTTAAAAAATAATATAACATAAAACAAAACAATTCTCTGGTTAAAACTGTTTTAAATGAGAACTTTCTATAAAATTTTTAAACAGCAAAAATGTGATCACAGTCTAGTCGACTTTCATGTTTTTTTAGTTACTTACGTGGACAGTTCCTGAGTGGGCCAGACACTGTCCTAGCAGGGCTGGTTCAACTGGTCTATTCAGCTTTTGAATTTCCTTGGAGCTGTTGAAAGCGTAAAAGGTACGTAATGAGAAAGTGGACCATTCTGAAAAAGATGGCGATGGTACATTTTACAACAATGCCCTGCGAACCTTACACCGCTTAAATAAAGTCAGGGAAGGTAACAGCCGCCTGATTATCCCAGTTGGTAAGGCTTGGGGAAGGCAACAGCCGCCTGATTATCCCAGTTGGTAAGGCTTGGGGAAGGTAACAGCCACCTCATTATCCCAGTTGGTAAGGCTTGGGGAAGGTAACAGCCACCTGATTATCCCAGTTGGTAAGGCTTGGGGAAGGTAACAGCCACCTAATTATCCCGGTTGGTAAGGCTTGGGGAAGGCAACAGCCGCCTGATTATCCCAGTTGGTAAGGCTTTGGGAAGGTAACAGCCACCTCATTATCCCAGTTGGTAAGGCTTGGGGAAGGTAACAGCCACCTAATTATCCCAGTTGGTAAGGCTTGGGGAAGGTAACAGCCGCCTGACTATCCCAGTTGGTAAGGCTTGGGGAAGGCAACCGTTGGTAAAACTCTTCCTTGTACTAAGAACACTGTGTGTGTCAAATTTGAGGCTTACAGATTCTCTCTATGCGTTTTCATGGACAATTTTAGGCTATAAGAAACTCGGGACGGTAACAGTTGGTAAAGCTCTTCCTTGTACTAACAACACTGTGTGTGTCAAATTTGAGGCTTACAGATTCTCTCTATGCGTTTTCATGGACAATTTTAGGCTATAAAAAACTCGGGAAGGCAACCGTTGGTAAAGCTCTTCCTTGTACTAACAACATTGTCTGTGTGTGTGTGTGTGTCAAACTTAAGGTTTACAGATTCTCACTACGCGTTTTAATTGGCAAACCTTAGATGTTTGTGCGCTAGGAATTATGGGTAAATTAACAGGTCGCCATCTTGTTGCGTAACCGCGGATTAAGTCATCGCGCGATAGTTTAACATATCAATAACTATTTAGCAACATGAATCTTCTGTCTCGCAAGTTTCATTCAACTAATTAGCATGTGACCACGGAATTACTGTAAAGAGAGGGATGGGAGATAGTAGGATAAAGGAATGATGTGAAACCTGCGTTAAAGGCACAAATGAAACAGTTGGTCTTAAAAGTAACAAAAGTCCTTAATGTAACAACGCTTGGTCCTTAATGTAACAACGCTTGGTCCTAAATGTAAAAATAATTGGCCCAAATAGTAACAGCTTTTGGTCCTAAATTTAACAAAACTTGGCTCTAAATTAAAAAACAAATGGTCCTAAATGTAACAACACTTGGCCCAGAATGTAACAACAACTAGTCCTACAAGTGTTGTTACATTTAGGACCAAGTGCTGCTAGGCCTGGGCCAGAGCAACGAACCAACCTTCCTCTACAAAAGTAGAAGCAAAAAGAGCGAATTTTGATGATCACCTTTTATCATATCGTTTGCAAACAATAATCAATCATCATCATCATCATAATAATAATAATAATAATAATAATGTTTTATTGTAAATTCCATTGATTCCTCTACAAAACTTCTTTGGTGTCAAACGCTAATTGTTGCTATTCAAGCAAAGAAACTTGTCACTATAATACCTTTATCTTCAATTTTTTTTTTTATCTGTCTTATTAATCTCGGTTTCCGATATGCAAACTCGAGGTGGTTGCAACTTCAGTTCAAAGTGCCCCAATTAACACTTTTTATTTTGGTGCTTATTATTTAGCGTGAGCCTATAGATTGTGTAATTATAGATTTTTTTATATAGTTCTATGAAGTGGTCCTGTGCGCAAATAATAATAATAATAATATTTATCCTTGGGGTCTACATTGCCAGGAGGCGGTTTTCAATAGGACCCTGCAAATAAAAACATAAAAAAAAAATTGACTAAACAAAAACAAAAACAGTTACACCAGAATAAAACTATAAAAAACACTTTGTCGTTAACATGTACTCTCACTATTCCTGTCCTGCCAAGTGGAAAACGATCCTTGTAAGGGACCTAGAGTCCAATTATCTTTCTTCCGTGGTACCTCCTAGGTCCTAAATATTTGTAATTAAATAAACTGGAAAACATCATTAGAAAGTCTGACGTACCTTAGTCCTAAGAAATTCTCCACTGGCGAGGAAAAAGAGGGAGAGCTCATTCCTACCTCTGCAAGCAAGTTGTGTACAAAATTAATTGTAATGAATTTAACTCGACATACTACGGCCAAACTGATCGCGCAATCAAGACCCGAGTGGGTGAACATTGCACAGCTATACGCAATTTTAATGAAAACTCAAAAATAGCTCAGCATGTCATGAAGCATAACCATTCTATTGATTTCGGCAACGCTCCCATCGTCACAACAGAACACTGCTTTTATAAACGTCTCTTTTAAGAAGCATGGCATTCGATACGTGATAAAAACGCAGGGAATGACCACATAAATATTCCAGCAGTTTACCGAAGCCTTTGTGCTCAAGACAATTCTAAGTAATTTAAATTGGTATTTCCGGAATCTTGTTTTTATAATTCGACGTTTGTCGACAAATTTACATTTTATCACCGCTGATGAAGGCAGGTGTACCTGCCGAAACGTTCGGTAAAAATATATTTTTACCATTTTTAAATCAGAGACAACTATACACTTATATTCTTTTAACAGATTGTTTCACATGTATAACGGTTTCTTATTCATTATTTTTTATTTATCAGATTCGTCACTCAAACAATTACATACACAAAACAACGCTGACTCAAGAAAAGAAATAATGATAATGGGGCTTGACAGGAGATAATAACAGGACGAATTCCAATTAACAACTACCACCTTTTAGATAAAAAAAAAAATTGAGAGTTGTCATAACTGTGTTTTTATAAAGTTATAAAATGGTATTTGGCAGTCTCGTAGCAATCTCGCTGAATGTACATGCGGCGAAACATATATTGGCGAAACTAAATCGAATTTCATAATTATTCATTCAAATACTGAACTAGATTATACACAAGATATATGAAACAAACTAGGTCAAGTTGTATCAAATATGTATCACCTAAAATGTACATTGCTAACTATAGTGAAATGAGATTAAGGTTACTACATTACAGGAATGTAGTTTCGTCGCAAATATTTACGCCAGAGTTGCTTAGTTCGAGGTAACATTTAGCCGCTAGTATATTGTCAATGGGGAAGATACATGTTGATCTTAAACCAAGTAGCTGATACTCCTTTACTGTATGTCAAACTGTCAAAAAAGCAAGCTTAACAGACAACTGACCCACTAAAATTGGACTAGGCGATCCCCAAAGTCGAACTTCTCCATCTTCTGAGCAAGTAACCAATATAAAACTGTTAAAACATAATGAACAAAAGTTTTAGGGATCTTCAATGAACACATTCGATATTATGGCCAACAGAAGAGTACTGTTAAGACTTCAGCACCAATAGTAAAAGCGACACCGCACAAAAATAATCAATTACCTATAAGGACTTGAAGTAAGCGAGTTCAATCTTCAAAATTCTAGCTTCATCCAGAATAAGTACCATTGTTGATATTATTACTATTGTTAACATAAGCACTTTTGTTAATGTTATCTCTATTTTCTTTTTATTACCATAGTTATGATCTAAATTGGCTGAAAATGTGGTTTGACGTATTCCCGTGAAAACACCAGCATGCAACTGGGTCAATGGAAGCAAAGTAGTCTTATTTCCTCAGGGAATTCAAGCACTACTTTGGTTTTTTTGAGACGCACTCAACATTCCAAGAAGTTTCTTTTCTCTTTGACAAGTATTCTAATCGCTTAGATACCAGGAAGTCGCCATGAATAAAAACACTTCATCCTGAACTAGTAATGATGTGTTTAAAAATTAATCGTCTGACGCACAAACCAAGACACTCAAAAGCAGTAGCAACACAACTTACCCGCTACAGATGAAAAGCGAATGCAGCACCTTCCCATAATGAGCATTTCGTAATTGGGCAACACATTTACCTAAAAATAAATAAGAATTTAACTAAGGCTTAAAACCCGGTCAAGAGGCTTATCCAGTTAAATGCTAGGGCGCTGAGTTACCTGGTTGATAAACTCATCCAATGACTATTGAACTTGGTCATTTTTTGTTGTTAAACATTAATGCGATTTCACTGGCTGGGGTACTGTGTAAGGATTAAACCCTTGTTGTGTTTTCACATGTAGACGTAGAGTTGTTTTTTTTTTTGCGCTTTCTTGTCACGAAAGATCTAAAATTAATACTAAAAATCCTACCTAACATCACATCATATGAAGCAAACCATGCCCTTTTAGGCTTTCTTGTCACAAAAGATCTAAAATTAATACTAAATATCCTACCTAACATCACATCATATAGAGCAAATCCATGACCTATTGAGGCAAGTATGTATTTCTGCAGAAGGAAAGAAAGCAATATAAGAGCAGGCTGCTCCAAACCGAAATGATATTTCCACCTTTACCATTTTCTTTATCATAACCGTAATCATCACTGTCATCTTGACCATTATCATTGACTTTATTGGTCATAATCCCTGTCACTTTCATTATTGCTATGTTTTCCCGAGCGACCGTGTAGCGTTCTGTTTATTTCATATAGCACACTAAGAAAAAAGGACCCAATTGAAACCACTGAGTACCATACAGGAAACTTAGTCCCTGGGATTATCACCGAGTACGCTACGTCAACAGGTACTGCTTTCAAAATTCTTATCTGCAATACTGGCCGCTTCTCTACAACTTGCAATCACATTGCCGTTCAACACTCAGTCAATTCTTACAGGTGCACAACTTAGTATAGCCAAGTCTAGTACCTGACATATTCTCGTTTCTTAGTAACTTGGATAATCTTGAGTATCCATATACTAAATGGGATCCGGGGGACAGGGAGTACTAGTTTTCAACCAAATTAACACTGCAAGGCCAGCGAGTGAGACGAATTTTAATTTGTTTTATATCAAGGCGTGGTGCTTAAATGAAGAGCGGCGCTTATCTGAGGATTTACAGTAAATGAAACGAGTAGTGCACATTATACGCTCAGGATCCTATCAAAAGTCTATAAACCAAAGTTCTGTACCTGATCCACAGTAAAAACGGACTGGATACTGTTAGGATACATGTGATTGGGCCCTTCGTAGTTCTCCACATGGTTGAACTGCTTGGTGCAGTTTAAACTGTGTGTACTCCACAATACAATGGCACCGTCCAATGAGGCAGAGGCAAACATGCTGTCTATAATCGAAGGGAAACGTTTGAGACGTACATGGACGGACATGCTGTCTAGGAGTGAAGATAAACGTTTAAGATTTAGATGGACAGCCATGCTGTCTAAATGTGAAGGGAAACGTTTGAGATGTACAAGGGCGGAGAGACATGCTGTCTAACAGTGAAGGTAAACGTTTGAGATGTAGATGGACTGTCATGTTATCTAAGGGTGAAGGTAAACATTTAAGATTTAGATGGAGAGACATGCTGTCTAACAGCGAAGGTAACGGTTGAGATGTAGATGGACGGACGTGCTGTTCGAGGGTGAAGGTAAACATTTGAGATGTAGATGGGCGGACATCCTGTTTAAGATTGACGGTCACCTTCAAACCATTACACTTTTTCCAGAATTTTCTTGCTTGAAATTCTGAAAAATGCGCTCAAGGTTGCAGTAGTGTAGTAGTATGTTTAAAAGTTTCATTGTAATCTTTTTCACTTACCTGCTATACTTACGAGACATCTGATCGACTCACGGTGCTGTAATGGTAGCTTCTTGTACTCAGTAAGTTGTTTCATACTAGAGTCATCCTTTGATGTAGTCAGACAATACACCACTAACGACTCTTTACCAGATGCTGCGACTATTCTGTTATTCTTGATAGGCAGCAATGTGTGAATATCCGCTTCAAATACAACGGCTCTTTATTAAATGAAGTCTAAATTAAAACTTAAGCTTAAGTCATGTTTAAACCATAGAAAGAAGCAGCCTCTTGTGTAAAGCGGTTTCTTTAAACCTTTAAGGCAGCATAAATAATAAAAAATCCCGAGAAAAGTAACATTAATTGATTGTAAATTAGTATATAAAACACCTAATTACCATCAGCTTCTCTAGCAACAGCTGCGTTTCTAACTTTACCTAGGTTTACTCAAGACTACGTTTACATCGTACCAGTTAAGTGTTCAACGTACCACTCGAAAATTTGCACGTATAGATGTTTGGATCACACTGATCCAGCCGAAGTGTTTACATGGTACCGATTATCTTTTTGACGGCACCAGACAAAAAACTGGCCTTGACTTTGCTGGACAAAAAAGTGTACGGCTAGTCAGTTAAATATTTGCACGGTTTGGCTGGTTATATAGAGGGAGGGCGGTTATGAAATAAATAAACCCCTTTTGGGCTCACTGGTATATTTACTATCTAACGTACAGTATACAATATCTACTGTCTAACATTATACAATATCTACTATCTAACAACATACAATATCTACTATCTAACAACATACAATAATTTTATCTACTATCTAACATTATACAGTATCTACTATCTAACATTATACAATATCTACTATCTAACAATATACATACAATATCTACTATCTAACATTATACAATATCTACTATCTAACATTATACAATATCTACTATCTAACATTATACAATATCTACTGTCTAACAACATACAACATCTACTATCTAACAATATACAATAATTTTATCTACTATCTAACATTATACAGTATCTACTATCTAACAACATACAATATCTACTATCTAACAACATACAACATCTACTATCTAACAATATACATCTACTACCTAACAATATACATTATCTACCAGCTAACAATATACAACATCTACTATCTAACAATTATTATACAACATCTACCAGCTAACAATATACAACATCTACTATCTAACAATATACAATGTCTACCATCTAACATTATCTAGCATTCCAAACTTTGATGCTTTTACACAACAATCTTCTTAAAAGTTTTGGTCAAGTATTCTCAATGTAATACAATAAAAGCTCTTATATCATGGCAGAAAGAGTTTCATTAACCAAAACCACATTCAGCAATGACAGTAATAACAATAATAATAATAATAACAATAATAAAAAATATTAACAATAACAACAATAATAACAATAATAACCATAACAATAGAAATAAGAATAATCATTATAACTATAGCATCATTGACAAAAATATAATAATGCACTAACAGTGTTCGGCTTTGCGTTCCAGTTGGTTGAGTAGCTGTCCTTGTTTGTTCCATACACAAAGATTTTGGCCACCAGAAAAAAATACGCTTTCACCTTTTATGCTCACGAGGCACTATAAATTTTCCAAAACAAACATTTCCACCAATTAACCATTACGATCACTTAAAAACAACTTCTTTAATCATTTGACCTGGGTGTACAGGTTAGCAACGTTGAGTCTATCAGAGAGAGCATTTAGCCTTAGTAGCTCATACGTTGTTTAGATAGCAAGTACGTGTTTCAAAATGGATCAAGCTTATCATTTTCAAAACAAATAGCAACTTCCTTTGTAGCATGGTGACATGTAGTTTAGATTTGATCTGTTCCTGAATATCTGTAGAAAACATGGCACAAACAGTCTATAAAACAAACCACTAAAGCACTATTTTTGTTATTGTTTTTATTCAAATCACCTTCACTGAACTGTTATGATCGGTAATTGTTTGGAGCGAATGGCCTTCATCATCCCACACCTTTGGTATGTCCATTAAGGAAAACTTTCACACAATTTCTTATAGAAATGTTTCATAAGCAATGCCATTAACAACTTAAAAAATTTCTTGTCAAGCAAGGTTGTTTCGCTGCTCGGCCTGGACTTCATTTAAAACTTTTATATGTAACTTTCATACTCTTTGCGAGCCAATTAAAACTCCTTTGTACCTGTCAACATGTCTAGCTGACTTTTACAGCGTCTTCAGCTGAAAGCCATATTATAAAAACTATTATTAGCCTCTTTTGCTCAGTCCATACAGAAAGCTATGGACCCGACTTTTTTTCTTCATTTATTCATGGCCCACGCGCTTCGCACTTATAGGAAGGAAAAAACTTGGGTTCTTAACTTTCTGTACGGCCTCGCACTTGGCTAACAAGATGTATATTAGTTTACGGTAGGTCTCGCTTTTTTGTCTATATACAGTACCTGTCACACCAGCTTGTCTATTTATTATGGATAAATTATATTAGTACCTGCCAAAGTAGCTTGTCTTTACAAAGTAACTGTCTTACTAGACTATCTAAAAACGTATCTCACACTAGCTTGTCTATAAATGGTCCTCACACTAGTTTGTTTACCACCAGCTTGTCTATCACTAGCTGATCTATATGCAGTAGGTCATACTAGCTTGTCTATCACTAGCTAATCTCTATGCAGTATGTCACACTATCTTGTCTGTCACTAGCTCATCTCTATGCAGTATGTCACACTAGCCTGTCTATCACTAGCTCATCTCTATGCAGCATGTCACACTAGCTTGTCTATCACTAGCTCATCTCTATGCAGCATGTCACACTAGCTTGTCTATCACTAGCTCATCTCTATGCAGTATGTCACACTAGCTTGTCTATCACTAGCTCATCTATATACAGTATGTCGCACTAGCTTGTCTATCACTTGCTGATCTATATGCAGTATGTCACACTAGCTTGTCTATCACTAACTGATCTATATGCAGTATGTCACACTAGCTTGTCTGTCACTAACTCGTCTATATGCAGCTTGTCTATCACTAGCTCATCTCTATGCAGTATGTCACACTAGCTTGTCTATCACTAGCTGATCTATATGCAGTATGTCACACTAGCTTGTCTATCACTAGCTGATCTATATGCAGTATGTCACACTAGCTTGTCTATCACTAACTGATCTATACGCAGTATGTCACACTAGCTTGTCTATCACTAACTCGTCTATATGCAGCTTGTCTATCACTAGCTCATCTATATGCAGTATGTCATACTAGCTTGTCTATCACTAGCTGATCTATACGCAGTATGTCACACTAGCTTGTCTGTCACTAGGTCGTCTAAATGCAGTATCTCACACTAGCTTGTCTATCACTAGCTCATCTATATTGCGGTATTTCATACTAGCTTGTCTATCACTAGCTCATCTATATTCAGTATGTCACACTAGCTTATCTATCATTAGTTCATCTATATGCAGTATGTCACACTAGCTTGTCTATCACTAGCTCATCTCTATGAAGTATGTCACACTAGCTTGTCTATCACTAGCTCATCTATATGCAGTTTGTCATACTAGCTTGTCTATCACTAGCTCATCTATGTGCAGTATGTCACACTAGCTTGTCTGTCACTAGCTCATTTGTATGCAGTATGTCACACCAGCTTGTCTGTCACTAGCTCGTCTATATGCAGTTTGTCACACTAGCTTGTTTATCACTAGCTGATCTATATGCAGTATGTCACACTAGCTTGTCTGTCACTAGCTTGTCTCTATGCAGTATGCCACACTAGCTTGTCTATCACTAGCTCATCTATATGCAGTATGTCACACTAGCCTGTCTATCACTAGTTCATCTCTATGCAGTATGCCACACTAGCTTGTCTATCACTAGCTCATCTATATGCAGTATGTCACACTAGCCTGTCTATCACTAGCTCATCTCTATGCAGCATGTCACACTAGCTTGTCTATCACTAGCTCACCTATATGCAGTATGTCACACTAGCTTGTCTATCACTAGCTCACCTATATGCAGTATGTCACACTAGCTTGCCTATCACTAGCTGATCTATATGCAGTATGTCACACTAGCTTGTCTGTCACTAGCTTGTCTCTATGCAGTATGTCACACTAGCTTATCTGTCACTAGCTCATCTCTAAACAGTATGTCACACTAGCTTGTCTATCACTAGCTGATCTATATGCAGTATTTCACACTAGCTATCTATATATGGACTGGTACACCAGCTATCTATATTTATGGTACATCAGCTATCTATATATGGTACCAGTATTGTTACACCAGCTATCTATATATGGTACCAGTCACAACTGCAGCTATGTATAGCTTACTCAAAGCTACTGTCAGAGTGGACAAAAGTTTCACTTGTTACCATGCATCTCAGAGTTGTTTACAGGTAATATTACATCAGTTGGATAATCCCTAATGGTCTATAAAGTTGAAACAAATAGCAAAATCAAAACAGTAAACAAAGTAACTAACTTTTGGTTAACAGTTTGGGATGCAAAGGATACATGAATAGTCTTGTCTGATGAGCCAGTGAGCAAAAGCAATGGCAAGAGTTCATCATTTTGAAATTTCTGGCCCTGGTGTAGTACTAGCATGCATGTAACTGGCCGTGTATGACCCTGCAACACATGCAGTCTGCAGCCTGTCTAGATAACATTTCAAAATATGGCAACAATTATACTTAAAGTGATACAGTTTTGACTGAATCCTTAATTAACACTCAGTCTAGATTACACAGACCAAGAAAATACTAAACAGCCTGCTGAAACATACAGGAAAACCTTACAAGATGATGAAGAAAGAGTGGGTGCCCAGGGAAGGGGGGTGCTCCCTATATTGGGGTGGTACAGTAGGTATGACCGGCTTTTTTTAGGCCCAATTAAAATAGTCAGTCCGGTATCTTTTAGGGGTTGTTAAAGTAAAATCTGCTTTAGGCCAAGAGCCTGGTAACTTCTAGGGGTGAGAAATGCAAAGCCATTGGACTGCTTTACAGTCCCTTGTTTTGGCAAATGTGCAAACTGATAAGAAGTTAAGACAAAGGTCCATTGGCCAAAGTGCATATAAGTTATCATGTTCACTAAGGGAACTTAGCACCAATCTGTGAGGGAGCTTAGCACCAATTTATTTAGGAAAAATGCCAATTTTCGATTAGTATTTTTTAGGGTAAATTTCAAACCAAGAAGTACTTTTTAGGGTGGAAAATATTATTTTTATAAATGCCTGTGAATTTTTAGGGCCTGTATTTTTGGGACTTTTCCTTCGGTCATCCCTTTGCCCTTTCAACCCCGGAGTAACGGAGGAGCATTGCGCTTAACGATTGTTTAAATAAAGGCTTAAAACAAAGTTTTAAAGTTCTTCTTTTATTGGTTGCTGTTCAGTGGCAATTAAATTAATACATTATGGGGCCAATGAGTCTGGAAAGTAAATTGCTATGTTATTGGTTGTCTCAAAAAAAATGAGTCAAACATAAACTTTCAGCCTATCTTTCATACCTTTTGCCGATAATAAAAACGAAGTAAACTTAATAAAGTCACAAACACGTTGAGACACAATCTGGAAATTTACTTTGAAGTTGAATAGTTTTTTAAACACATAGACCCAATTCTATGAAATATTCATATACTTTACAATTTCAGAAAAATAACTGTTAGTTTTATTGTAGTTACTGTATTTTAGTTATTTTATTTTGTTAGTTATACCCTGCACTGATCATGTTATTAATACTAACAAATGAATGCTATTGTTATTACCATTATCAATATCATTATACTATCAGTAAATTAAATCATTACTATAATTATAATTGTCATCTCAATCTACTAACCTTTGCATCCCAAATCACAGCAGTGTTATCATGGGAGGCTGAAACAAATCTACAAAACCAATTTTAGGAAAGTGCTATATTATCAGTGTAAAGAGGGGATATGGCATATACCACCAAAAAACTTATAAGGGGCAATTAGTTGCATATGTCACCTTCTATCACCAAGGGTTGTCAGCAGAAAGAAAAAATAGTGTACCACATTTTGTTAAGAAAAGATGAGAGGAGCGTAGAAAATTAATGTTAGCTTCTATTGCTGATGCTTATCAGTAGATAGAAACTATAAATTAATAAACCTCATTTTGAGGACATGTCACCTTCTAATCTATCATCAACGGTTGTCACCACACAGAAATTATAATACACCTCAACTTCATTATGAAAACATAACAGGGGAGGAGATCGACACAGCACCTTCTATCGTCAACGGTTGTCACCACACAGAAATTATAATACACCTCAACTTCATTATGAAAACATAACAGGGGAGGAGACAGTACAGCACCTTCTATCGTCAATGGTCGCCAGCAGATGTACAATATCAGTGTGGGCAGTTAACAGTTGAATCTCAGTAAACTGGTTCCTTGGTTGGTCATCAGCAATTTCAGGAACACTGTTTACCTGGGAAAAGGTCAAGGGCTGCTATCAGACAAAATAATGCTTCTAAACAACACCTATGATACAGGCCAGCTAACAATCAGCAAAATTGCTGGTGGACAATGTTTTCAGATCCCTGATTTTGCAGTAAAAATAATTGTGTTCATGTACATTCATTTTTAATACTGTGTAAAACGTGAATTTATCCAAAATGTTTTTAAATTCAGCTGTAGTATGATATTTTTAGAAAGCAAGTACTTAAATAAAACTTTTTGTTTCGTTGAATGAAGAATTTGTGTTGTGATCTTTGAAGAAAAATGTTTATTTTGTTGCCGTGAAGTTCACAAACTTTTTCAATGAGATTTGGGTAGCTATGTTTTCAAACTTTTGCAGTGAAACTTGTGGGCCACCTGATATATAACCAAGACAAGGTGCTGTTGATAAAGTGTGAACAATGGTCACACTTTATCACCTGACCAGAAGGAAGGGGGGAAGGGATTGCTCATACTATGACATGTAGTTAGAGTAATACAACTCAAGAAGGAAGGGGGAAAGGGATTGCTCGTACTATGACATGTAGTTAGAGTAATACAACTCAAGAAGGAAGGGGGGAAGGGATTGCTCGTACTATGACATGTAGTTAGAGTAATACAACTCCAGAAGGAAGGGGGGAAGGGATCGCTCATACTATGACATGTAGTTAGAGTAATACAACTCCAGAAGGAAGGGGGGAAGGGATTGCTCGTACTATGACATGTAGGTAGGGTAATACAACTCCAGAAGGAAGGGGGGAAGGGATCGCTCGTACTTTGACATGTAGGTAGGGTAATACAACTCCAGAAGGAAGGGGGGAAGGGATCGCTCGTACTATGACATGTAGTTAGAGTAATACAACTCCCAAGCAGGCCCTCTGTTATTATGCGATCGTGCGATCGCACAGAATTGACCCAAAATAGCATAATGCAGCATAATTCAAAGTTTTGCATAATCCTGCATAAATCTTAATACTTGCATAATAGGAAACAAAAAATAGCTTACTTTAAGAGATTTTCTGATTTTTCTTAAATCTTAAACCCTTCCTTTTTCTTCCAGTAAAATAAGAAACTGTTGGTTAAATAATCATTTTCGAAATGATTTTCATGGTGAATTCATTGCTATGATTTATGTTTGTTTCAATGAGCCGACACGTGCACAGGTCAGCATTTTCATCTTACAAATGAGAATTACTTTGTGTATCCAAAATGTAGTATATCGTTTGCTAAATGGAAATGGAATCAGGAGGTAAGTGAAAGCAATCAAGACAACTAAATCGAGTTTTTTTAGATGGTAAACCACACGAAGGCCAAGCAGAAAATAAAGAAGCATGGAACTCTCAGTTTGGGACTTTATAATTATATATACTAGCGGTAACTGTGTTTCAGTTTTTGGAACAATGTGCACATAGTGATAGCCCTCTGTGGTAGTGTTTTCATATCTGTTTCTCCTTCTTTGAACACACTAAACATTGTAAAACTGTGGTTGAAGCAAACATTTTGCTCCTTTATGAGCAAAACCTGTTTCTAAAGGGATAAGAGAGTTCAAAAACTCTTTCATTGAGTTTTGTCCCTAACAACCCAATAAAACTACTTAAATATAACTTTAAAAAATGGCATAATTTTCACATAATACCTATAAAAATCGCCTAATTAGCCCTATAATGCTGCATATTTTTCTATTTTTGATCAGTGGAGGTGGCCTCCTACTATGACTTGTATTTAGAGTAATACAACTCCCAAGGGAAGGGGGGAAGGGAGGTGCTCCTACTACGACTTGTATTTAGAGTAATACAACTCCGGAGGGAAGTGGGGAAGGGAGGTTCTCCTACTACGACTTGTATTTAGAGTAAAACAACTCCCGAGGGAAGGGGGGAAGGGAGGTGCTCCTACTACGACTTGTATTTAGAGTAAAACAACTCCCGAGGGAAGGGGGGAAGGGAGGTGCTCCTACTATGACTTGTATTTAGAGTAATACAACTCCCGAGGGAAGGGGGGAAGGGAGGTGCTCCTACTACAACTTGTATTTAGAGTAAATCAACTCCCGAGGGAAGGGGGGAAAGGAGGTGCTTCTACTACGAATTGTATTTAGAGTAATACAACTCCTGAGGGAAGGGGGGAAGGGAGGTGCTCCCTCTGTTGGTATGATGGAGGTGCTGAATGCACTTTTGAATACACGATTTAGGGGTCAAACAAGCAATTTATTATTTTAAGGGGTTTTCAGAGAATAATCAAGTTTTTTCTAGAAAAACAGTATCTTTTAAGATGTAAATGAAGCAAATTGGCATGACTTTTTCTGTAGTTTTCAGTCTCCTGCCATTCTTAAAATCAATATACTATGTGGTCTTTTTTGTGCCTGATGGTTTTTTGGGAGGAGATTTTTTCACATGATCAAGTTTCCATATGTTTGTTTTAGTTAATCTAATCATGTTGTCTAAAGAGGATTACTGTGAGTTAGATATCTAATTAAAATTTAAAAATACTTTACACTTTATAATATCATATTATAGCTAATTGTCTCACAATTACGTCTCTTAGTCTTCAACAGCATTGGCTCAGTGAGCAGTAAATAATTTTATATAAATAAAAAAACAGGGTTTCAGTTTACTTTTTGGGACTTTGGCCGATAAGTTTAAGAGGTGGCTCAAAAAAAGTTACCATTTCAGAAAGCTCTGGTTAATTTTTACTCAATACACACATGAATATAAATTGCAAAAAGGCATGCAGACTGATTGCTATATAGCGAAAGCTTTTTTTAAAAGCTACTTCCTCAAAAGTCAAGAGAGCACCGGCAAAAATCGCTGTTAACTTGCCTTTATGAAATGAAACGGGAATGAAACGTTGTAATTTTATATATTTTTATGTGCTGAAACGACTCTGGATTCGTTTTCCAATGAACTGAATGTATTTTTATACCAGTTACGTTTAACATTATACAAGTACCTCAACTTCTGGTTTTTCTCTATCCGGGTGGCGTCGTCTTCGAAATAAATCCATTGATAAATAAAATATCACTCACCCACATAACACAGCATTGGTAAAAATGAATTCATCACAAAAGCAAAAATAGATAACTGACATTCATTTTGCCTTTCCGTTTTTCAGAGCAATTACCTTACAGATTAGAGTCCCAGTAACCACAGGCAGCCCAGACTATGCGGTGCGTCTTTATGCAAATCGATAACAACTCGTGTTGCCGCGACGTTGTTCATATAGAAGAACTGAGGAATAATCAAACGTAAAAAGCTATTTAGCGCCTTTGATCATCTACCTATGGAAAAGGCGCTATATAAATGCTATTATTATTATTATTATTATTATTATTATTATTTTTATTATTATTATCATTATTATTATTAGTTGAATTAGGAGAAATGCAAAGAGCTGAGTTTAAAAAACGCCCGTTGTTAGTCGAATCTGGTCCAAACATTAAACTTTCTAGATAGAACATTTCGCGGAATGACTAAAAGTAGAGCTAGGCGTCTCCTGGCATAAAAATCAAACATCTGATAAGCGTCCGCCTCACTACATTTTCAAGGGCTCTCGACGTGCGAACGTCCAGTTACAGAGTACGCATGCTCAGTGTACCATGATAGTGATCGTCTACAACGATTGCAAAAGCGGGTACTGAGCTGAGAACAATTTACCCTCAAGCTGTCCTGATGACAAGAAACTTAACAGTAATCCACAAGCGCAGAAATATTTTAACAGTCGATCTCTTTCGAATCTCTTCATTGAAAGAATCATTACGGTTCAGTACATAGGTCATAGCTGATTACCTGAACCCAACACACGCAGCCAGCTTGCAGCCGGTTTGTTTTTTTTTTAGCGCGGGAAACCTCACAGGGCATGGAGTTGCCGCCAATTTGGATTTCGTGGTCGAGCGGCCATTGCGGCGAGGCAAGCTACAACAAGGTAATATGAGCTTTGGAAGAAAGCTAATTCTTTATCTACCAATGTCCAAAACAAATGTTTTTTTAGGTTTATAGTTTTTAAAAAACTATTGATCGCGTCGGCGAGTGGGTATAAACTTCTGATGATTCTCGGACTAATTAAGGGCTAACGCTCGAAACATCAGCTTTTCCTATCATCTCGCGACGACGATAATTTAACTCATTTTACCTTACATAGAAATCTATACCTTCTTGTCTTAATTTGTTTTTCCTGTAAATTAAAACGCAATTCAGCCTTTTGGTTGCAAAGCATTTACTAATAACACATTTATCTATATCTGTATCTCAGTCCGAACCTTATGCCATCCTGGAAAACTAGAGATCGAACTCATGGGCAAGTTATAAACAGAAACGTGAAATTTGATGAATTGAAAGTGCTGCGTCGAGATTAACTTCACTATAGAAAGAGTTCGGTAAATATATTCAAGGTATTTACCGTCAGCAGCCCGTCGGGACAACAGAAAAGAACGGAATGAAAATGTAGAGCTGCTCAGAATGCACAGAAGGACACCCGGCCCCATAAGGATTACTTGACATTCACTGTTGGTAAAAATAGGATTTAAATTAAAGCCGAAAAAAATTCTTGCAGAAAGTGAGGTCTTGTTCTGAAACTACCCGCCCGGCGATACTCAGAGTTCACCCTGAAGAAATGGGGTTGCCAGTTTTATGTTAAGTGTATTTCAAAATGATAAATTTCTGGCTAAGGTTGACAAAACAATATGCTCTAAATGTACAATTCGAATCTGTGTTTCCTTGCAAACTACGGTCAATATCAACCACATGATGGTCTGGAACTCAACACAATAGGATACAGACTCTATAGAGTAATAAATGAATTGAGCAAAAGACAACTTGCCTATCTGGAACTTAACATATCACAATCACTCGAGATTGCTTCAACTGGCATCCATCTTCCAGCAGAGCTATAGTACTGGGACAGTTCCATCTGACTGGAGAAATTAAGACACTGGTGGTCCCAATCTTCAAGAATGGGAGTAGAGCTGACCCGTGTAATGATGGATCAATTTCACTTATTTGCATTTCGTATTGTCAAATGATGGATCGTATTATAATTAGTCACGTGTAAAAGCATCATAGACAACCAGCATGGCTTAATGCAAGGGCGTTCATGCAAATCCCTGTCAGTGATCCTGACTATATTCAGACAAGCTCCAGTTAATCCCAGCATCATACCTGCTTCCCAGCATATGGCCTCAGACAAGGCCTTTCATGTCAATCCCAATCGGTCCTGGCAACTCACGACTGAGCCACTGATACCGTTCTTCTCTTCCACTTGATACAAACGTTTTCTATCTCTATTCATGGTTAATGTATATATACAGTAATCTGATTTATTTAGAGATAAAATGTTGACCAAGCCTCCCGAGACTAAAGTGTCACTTTACCCCATGGGGGTTTTGAGTGCCAAAAGTGTGAACAAGTCGCCTTATTTTAATTTAGCGTAACCGTTGCAGCCATAGCTTCGCGTTTAATTGGTCTTTTCTTATTTCAGATCCTTCGTCTCTTTTTTCGCACACTTTTCTATCCTTTTATTTCCTATCTTATTCTACCCACTCTCATTGTCAACTCTAATAACTATTGGTTTGAACTTTTTGGGCTTTCCAAAGCATGATACGAAATATGAAATCCCCGTGAAGTCGAGAGCGAATGTTTAAATTTTCTCTAAAAGCTAAAGCAAAGCCGTTTTAAATTTGTCCCAGTTGTCTGGTAGAAGGAGTGTAGGCCACCAGATTGTGTATGGGGCAGGTACTCCCACATAGGAGACAACCTTCTCTAACCTCTCGACAATCCATTAATATCGTATAGTACAACCTTCCAATAAATGTTGTATTTTTCTGATTGGAAAAATTCGGGCAGGGCATAAGCCACAATCTTAGCATGTTACAACTGTTCAGGAGTGGAGTGGATAGGTCATAGACCACAATCTTAAGAACTTTAACTGATCAGGGTGGAGTGGGCAGGGTGTAGGCCAACCATTTTAAGCACAAATTTAACTGATCAGGGGCAGAGTGGGCAGGATGTAGACCAACCATGGCCACTTTATGCACAATTGGTAGTTGCCATCCTAAGTACTTTGCAGTAATCAAGGGATTGGGTCATTCAACTCAAAAAGAGTCCAAGAGAAGGGCGAGCTGAGCATAGGAAGTCTCATATCATCCTTGGAAGGAATGGCTAGAACATAGACCATTGTTCTAAGACATCACAGGTATCAAGGGCTGCAGCAATAGGCAGGTCACAGAACACCATCCTAAGCACCCAGCAAGTGTCCAGGGCTAGGGTGGCAGGGTAAAGGCGACCATCTAGTAATCAGTCAAAGTTTTAGCTTGATACGTCAGATATTTTCAGAGCAATGAGCCTTTCAAAACTCAAAAATTTACAGTGATAATTGTACGAAGTGGAGGCAACTCTGGCCCTCCAATCATACAATCTTTGGAATTTTACAAGTTACTCTGGAAGCCTTTATTCTCAGACTCAAAGTTTTCTGTGTATCAAGCTAAAACTTCCAATGATTATTCACTTTGTGACACTCTATCAAATTTTGGACTCATTTTGTCATAATGTTGACAGAAGTTTGATTTACGTTAATGAGGCAAATGTAAACAACTTTTCCATACAGAAACCTGCCTATAATTTCATGCGAGAAACGTGAAACAGATCACTAAGTAAGACTACTAAGGAGAAAGACAAGAGTTACCATTTTAAGTAGTTATCAACTTAAATATTAAATTATCCAGTCATTAGACTGGTAAAAAGTTGTTCAATAATTGTTCATGTGTTTTTCTGGTGCCTGTTTATGTGCTAAGTACAAAAATCCTATGCTTGACAGCGCACTTATCAAAAAAATCACATCAAACCATCGATGGTAGAAATGAAATTGTAGTTCCCCAAGCACCTGTGTTATGATCTCTCTATATTTGGGAGGCATGTTCATCCTTATAAGGACAACTGATGACACAAAGTACATACCCATGATCTCAGCCAGCATGAGCACAATGACACTGGACGACTTACTACTAGCAATGGCATTGAAGAATTTGGTAAAGGTTATCAACAGGCCACGAATGGATGTGACAATTAAAATCCCTACCAAGAGAAATGAAACTTGCTGTGACCAAAACATGACATCATACTTCAGGCCAAGCCAGTTAACAGTAATCTCAACTCCACGAGTCACTGGGTCTACTTTTCCAACACGATCAAACACAATATTGACTGTTGAGATGAAGATTTTCCACATGCAGTATCCTGAAAAAATGTGTCCAACAAAATCAAAATATTTGCCTTGTAACGTTTTAGAGAACTCCATCCTCTCTCGCGTGTTATGCAAGTCGACACTTTCTAGGAACAGTTGGCGGCTCAGCTCTTCAAGACAGTGAACTTCGTGCTGTAAGTGACTTGTATTATCAGAACCAATACTACTTGTGACACCACTGAACATACCCCACAAACCTGCCAGGCAAAATAATAATTATGTTTGAAAAAGTCTTACTCTTCTGAAGCTAGGGACTGACAACAAGATTGATCAACACTTAAACAATCAATGGATGCCTAAATCATTAATATAATTACAATTTGACCACAAACAGAAGTTCCTTTAGAGTAACATAAAATCGCAAGTAACTCATGTTTACATAACTATTTACTTGCCACGAGACACAAACTATTCTGCCTTTTATAATTAGCATAAATAAAATACCAAGATATTAGAACCAGTTTTTAGACCGCAGTCAAGTTAAGTGGCAAGTAACTAGAACAGCTTGGTGAAATTAACATTTCAGGGCTCAAAGTTTACTTCATGCATGATACCAGGACTAAAATTTCTAGGTGCAGTGTTGAAATTTTAGGTGCACAGTTAAACACTTAGGAGCACAGCTTTGGATTCTGAGAGCAAAGAAAACCAAAGAAGTTTCAGACATTAATGTATTTGTTAATCAGTGAGTAAATGTCTTTTCTTTTGTTTTAATCCGTGTTTGTTTCTTTCAGACTCTTACTAAACATAGTAGTTTTAAACTGTGTGTATTTTCTGTTTTGGGACCTTGTGTTAAATCGGCATTTTTTCATTCGTATTAAAACTGTTTTGTCAAAGTAAATAAGGGCAGGTGTCTTTTCTTTTGTTTTAATCCATGTTTGCTTCTATCAGACTCTTACTGAACATAGTAGTTTTAAACTGTGTGTATTTTCTGTTTTGGGACCTTGTGTTAAATCGGCATTTTTTCATTCGTATTACAACTGTTTTGTCAAAGTAAATAAGGGCAGTTAAGTTGGGAAGGTGTAGCTCTAATTCAGTTGCACTGAGCTTCAGCTTTTTAGGTGCATGAGTGTGATTGTCCGTGATTTTACAGGCATTAAACAATCAAGATATCAAGTCAAATTACAACCAATTGGTTGTAAACATTTTAGAGATAAATTTTGTGGCAGGCAGGGCAATTTACAAGTTAACTTCTGATTTTCTATTTCTTACTGACTGAAAGTTAGCTGAGTGTCCTTTTTATAAATTATCTGTTTAGATGTAAGACAAACATTAATATCAAGACTGAAACCTACTTTAATAATTATTTTTGTGATGCACCTTTTTAGGGGTAGCATGCAGTTTATTTGTGTCATCAGAATTTTTTTATTTCAAGATTATACTTTTCAACGATGGTGATTGTAGAAAGTCAAAGCTGCGAAGAGGAGGGCTTGAAATAATGGCCAGTCAATGGACAATCGAGCAGTCACAATGGATCATTGTCCAGACAAACCCACAGATGACTGGACATGTTGTCTGGTCATCTGTGTTTCAAACAAAATCAATTTTTAGGTATTGACAATCTTGATGGAAATTATTCAACCTTGTCAAGTTTCCAAAAAACAAAATGATATTTATGTAGAAAATTTTTGGTTGGTAGATGGAGAACCCAACAGGTTTTACAACCCAATTATTGGAGTCCAAGGGTCTACAGTTATGAAGACAGTTTAGTTAATTATTTATTTAGCTTCACTATTTTTGGGTAGACAGAGAACCCAAAGGTTTTTCCGCTTGTCAGTCAGTGACATGATCACTGCAAATCAGTTACTTCAGTGAACAGTCTATAAAATGCTCTCTGTACACCCCACTGTGCCAAGATTAAATTTGTTTGTCCCAAAACAGGTATGTCTGAGCAAAATCGTGTTCGAGCAGACATTGTGCCTACTCTAGAGTTATTTCAAGCCTTGGTAAACTCAATAAAATTGAATGCAAATATAGAGATGAATAAACATTTTCCCATTTGTTGCATGCAGCTAAACTTCCAAAGCTGTACTTATGGGCTTATGAAACTAGAAAAGAAAGTAAACAAATTTACTACCACCAGTTTCCAATAAACATTTCCTTGTAGTTGCACACTAACTGTGTGTTGTGAAACACTTGTCTTTTTTTTGATTCAGCAATTCAAATTCTTTCCAAACTTAAACTGGATTCTACATAAGAAATCAATTAACAAACCTCTCTTGACTCTGGACTTTGTATGGTATTTATTCAAATTTAATTAAGTAAAACACAAAAACTATTGCCTTTCGCTTAAGCTCTCTTGACTCCTTTACGTTGATTGCTTTCAATTCACAGCACAAAGTTTTCAATAAAGTGGCTTAATGTTTCTTTTTCAAAAATTTAAATGCTGCAACACTTGGCAGGTTTTGGAGAAGTGGTGTTCATGGGGAGCAAATTCAAACAAAAGTAATGCACATGTCATCGGCTTCCCCAAGGGGGGGGACCCTGGGCATACCTGGGGAAATGTGGGGACTTTGTGGGGACTTTGAGATAAATACTTCCCCAAGTAGTGGGGAAATGCGGGGAAATAAAAGTACACTGTCCCCACCCCTGGGGTAAATGTGGGGACTTCGCATTTACAGGTTTTCGCTAGACTATGGGGACTGGGGACGGGAATGTTTTTTGTCTGGCTGTCAGGATGAAACACAGGACTGCAAGAAGGTATTTGGGGACGGGAATGTTTTTTGTCTGGCTGTCAGGACGAAACACGGGACTGCAAGAAGGTATTTCATCTACAAGAAGGTAATATCATCAGCTTTGTTAAACCATCATTTGAAATTTGTGGTATTGCTGTTTATTACTAATAATTTTAGGTTGTATTGCACTATATAGCTTTGGCTGGGTTCATTGAAATGCAAATTATACAGTAGCATTTTAAGTTTGAAATGTCTCTATGCAACTAAATTCTGACGTGTTTGCCCTTTGTTTTTGCGTATGCATTGCTACGCAATAAATACTTGTGTTTGCTGACTTTGTTGCATTAGGGTGGTTTGATCAACAAGGGTTGATAGGACACATTTTTCGCCGTTGGGTTTATAGCAGTATTTGAGAAAGTTGATGTTTCGAGCATATTAACATATGCCACATATCTTAATGTTTCAATAGTTCATCACAAATATTTTCAAAAGTTTCAAATAGAGAGGTGTTTATGTTACTTAAAGAGTTGTAGTGCCCCAGGTACTGGGGACAATCTGGGGGATTTGATGAAAAATAATGCCCCAGTAGGCGGGACAAATACACTAGGTGTTTGCAAAGTCCCCACATTTGCCCAGGGTCCCCCCCCCCTCTCGGGGAAGCCGATGACATATGCATAAATCTGTAGAACTGATAATGTTCAAAATGCACTCCAAAAACTTCACACAGCAAAATTTCTACATATAAATGATGTTACCTAGTCAGAAGATTTATACAGTAATTGTCTGTAACTGTGTCACAAAATAGTCTGAAATGTAAATTGGGAAGAAAAAAAATTAAAAAAATTAAGATAGCAGAACCTTTATGCCCTTTGACCTATAATATAAAATTCTGCTTACTTGATCTGTGTTGAGAAGTGGCAGCAAATCTTTCAGTTTCCCTCTTCGCCAATGCAATTCTTTTCTTTTTACTTATAATCATGTCCATGGTCTGGGCTAACCGTTTCTCCAAGCTCTGGATGTCTGCATTTGTAACATGCCTCATAAAGAACGTCATGTAGGTATAGGGGCAGTTGACAGCTCCGAATCCCGATAGTATTGCCATAAGTGTCACTCCTATAACTCCAACTCGACTTATTCCTTGCTCTATCGACAGTATTCCATGTTTCGGGCTAAGAATTGGAAAAGGATTGCCAATTTTCCAGAAGAGGTATAAAAACGAAATCCAGAACACGGATGCTAGAAAAAATACGGTTCCACCGCGCTCAACAAATCGTAGTGTTCTCACGAGAAAATACGATATGTAAAACGGGAGGAGAAAAATAAGGGTAAACAGCATTGCGTAGAGCCCAAGCTTCCAGTGAAAATATCTGGAGCTTAAGTCGAGGACTCCGAGAATTTCGAAAATGATTAGTTCAAACATCGTGCACGAGAGCGCGAAGGTCAAAGAGAAAACAAGCTGGACAGCATTATGGCGAACTTCAAAATTCTTGAACAGTCCTCTCATAAAGAATATCCATCCAAAAACAAAGAAGAGAAATTCAGAAGAGAATACAACAACGCAATCCCATATAAACGACATCTCGAACTGCATACAAGTATGCCACGTTCCCAACTGTCGAGCAGACAACGAAGACGCGACGGTGCATGGAAAATTCCGAGGAGAAGTCGACGTGTTCCGATAACAGAAGGCGCGGTTGCTATGAGGGGGCATTATAGTTGAGCATATACGAAGCGGATGGTGAAGTTGCGCTTGGACAAAACATGGCTGCCAAACAAGCTGGTGAAGTTATATTTAGAGCTGGGGAGGTACGAAAAGTTGTTGTAAAGTTAAGTGAAGTGATTTTGTCAAATGGGTTTATTTTCTTGAATACTTCGGGTTGCACAAACAGGCTAGAAGTTCTGATGAACTGATATGATTTGGCAAGTAGAAAAAGTTGTAGTCAATGTAGAGCTTGTGATCACGATATTTTAGTGAAAAGTTTCGGGCCTAAGTTTCTTCCACAGCTGGCGACGTCTTTCTTTGAGCATTTTTATACAAGCAGCTGCTGTGGCCTGATCGTAAGATAAATTATGCCAACAGCCAAGTGCTCTGTGCTATAGGTTGTCACGTGCTGAGGTTCTGCGGAGTTCGTCACGAAACAATACTCACATGACTGGAGTACTTAGATTGGCCAAAATTTGAGAACATTTTAATAGCAAGCTGAAGCTCGGGACTAGATTAAGCAATTTCTTTTTAGCTTTACAAAAAATGATTCGCGATTTTTTTTGGAAAACATTTCCTTACTCGCCCGTTCTTCATTATGCATACGAAGCTATTGACCTTCAAAACCAAAATATCGGAGGTTAACCTCGCTTTACATGCTACCAAAAATTATCGAAATCACTGTTGAGGGTAAGGATTAATGGTTAGAGTTTGGGTAAGGGTTATATCTTTTAATTCCTGAAACGAAAATGTGGAGTTTGGCGACCACAAACTGCATAAAAATGTGAAGTTGGCGGCCATTACTGTATGATAGTTAAGTGTGGGTGAGTACAGAAATTTTACCCAGAACTAGCATTTAAAATGCAGGCTAGTTTAATTTACCAATAGAATTAATGAATTTAACAGTTTTAGACTAACTTTATCTTTCTAGCTAAATTTATTCTTCTGTTCACAAGGAAACAAATAATTCTGAAATCTGGGATGATACAGCTCTTATAGAAGCTTACGACAGAGCTGTGAACTCTCTTAAGGTAAAACATTATTACTGCTGTGTATTTGTTGTAGTGTGTAACTGTGTTGATATATGCAAGATTGACTTGAAATTGATACTTTAATGTGGACCACTATAGTAAATTTAGCAAGGGAGTAAGACTTGCGTGAACCCTTTCTTTCTTCCCTCCTTACTTCCTTCCTTCCTACATACCTTCCTTTGTTACTATTATCACAAATTTATTTCTGTTTTTATTTTCTATTT
Source organism: Hydrozoanthus tunicans (assembly GCA_026413305.1). Lineage (NCBI taxonomy): Eukaryota > Metazoa > Cnidaria > Anthozoa > Zoantharia > Hydrozoanthidae > Hydrozoanthus > Hydrozoanthus tunicans. The sequence goes on along the minus strand of JAOBAT010018790.1, from coordinate 3,070 downwards.
TTAAAACTATTAGTGCCAAAAATTATTGTTATTGCTCTCAATCTTGCAAGTACATCAATACACTTCTGCAAGCGTCTTAGAGGGGTTACTAGTATAAATTAATAGGGACAATAATACTTTATGATCTTACTTTCTTAACAATCCCTGCTGATTTAAACAAGCATTCTTTCTGTGTCAGCTCCAAGTTTTCAGCACAAACCAGGTTATTCCCATATTTTTCAATTATTGACTACAACATGTCAACTTGCATCTTCCCAAGTACAGAAGGGGGGTGGAGGAACAAGCAGTAAGAAACAAAACATGAAGAACAGGTAAACAATTTTTGCTTTTCTGTTTTTACACCTACATATTATCTGACTACAAAAATTTATAATACTGTATGAAATACTTGTTACTTGTGGCAGAATACGCATTCAAAAGCCATTTCTACTGCATGACTAAAGTCAGTTTTAGTAAGTAGAAACCCTGTACATCAGTTGTAATATTTTTCTTGCAATTAAATTCAAAAACCTGTTTTAATAAAAGAATTTTGAGAAGATATGTGAGTGATTTTGAGGCCTAACCAAGGCATTGATTGAGGCAAAAGTAGCTACCACAAAATATCTACAATAATATGAATTTGGGTAAAAAATAACATGACTTAGACGCGGTGTGTGACATATACAGAATGCAGACTTGCAGACCTTAAAGAAGTATAAGAGATGGGCTGGGCTAACCTCAACTGTAATATATTTTTAATCTGACTCGCTCATCACTCCATGCTCAACTAAACTCACAAACTCTATATCGCAACTGCAAATTCCTTGAATATTTAAACACACTATCCCCTAGAGAACAAATTCTATTTTGTGCAAAAGCACGTGCATCACGATTATTACATCAACATTTTGCAATTTTTTATTATGGTGTCACGTTGACATTTCAACTGGTCAAATATTTGACTTGCCAGTCATATTGACCTGTCAAGTTCAATCATATTAAAATTAAAGATTCTATGTTGTTCACTTATTTTTGTTTTACTATTACTAGGTATGCGTTATTGCAGAATCCCTGTATATTTAAAAATTCTTTCTGTTACACTGAAATGTTTGCACAAGTTACCCAATCAACCATGGACTATGTATATGTCCTGGTAAGAAGCCGTTGTACTAACATCTGGTTGTTCAGGGAATGATGATAAACTTCACCATGGAGATGGCCTCCAGATCCATTTGCAACATTGTGGCCTAGGTTAGGCAGTCTGGCAGGGAAAGGTTTAATAGTTTTTTCTTCTATATGTTTTGCTTTTATTTTAAAATGAACTACAATTAGCCAGTTTCTAAATAACATTTTAATAGGAAACAACGAATACATAAATTATCTGGTGAGGAAAGTGCAAAGACCAAAGAGAGAGTGAAACATCACCAACAATCTACAAGAACAGAGGTAATGAAGTGATACCGTACAGTAATTATTTACATATTATTCTCAAAGATTTAAAAAGATTAGTTTTTTTAAAAATTATTAGAACAAAATGTGCTACATGGTTAATTTTGCTTCTACTGTACTTGTGCGAAAGTTATGAACAAGTCATTGTGTTGGAAGTTATGTACAAGTATATGTATACATTTTGTAAGGTTATTGATTATGGATTTTTAATAAAGTAAGTTAGAGTAAGTGCTTGTATAGAGATTGATAATAATATGTTGAGAACGTTAAATTTAAGATACATATGCATTAAATTCATATTATTAAATCTCAAACCAACAAGCCAATACAATGACCCATCAGTCAATAAACTAAGGGTGTTGGAATTAAAGCAAACCTGCAGATTTTCCTCATCATGCAAGCAACTGTAAACGAATAAATTAAAGTTCCCCCTTCAAGCATTCCTTGCAAATAAACTGTTTGATTCTTATAAGCCCCAATTGCTATAAAGTATATGTTGCATTTTTCATGTAATTCGTAGTAATTTTGTTTTCCACATAAGCAGCCCTAATCTCTTGACTTGACTTAGAGTTATTGTTATTATCATAAGATGAAAGTTTTCTGTCCCTTTATTCTTGATATATAGTGGCGAGTTGGAGATGCTTGTTCAGCAGTATTTACTGAGGATGAGTTGATCTATGATGCTGTTATTATCTCCATTGATGAAAAATCCTGCACATGTGTTGTTAGATATTTTGGCTATGGTAATGAAGAAGAACAATATTTGGCAGACCTGTTGCCACCAAGCAGACAGGATTTGTCTGAGTACACACCACAAATGGACAACAGTCATGTGGCTGATTCACTGTACAAATTAAAGGTAGAAATGTCCAAGCTCTTCACACATTCATTTTTGACTTTATTTTGATTGTGGTAGTCTAGATACAAAGTATTGATTAATCACTGAACGTTCATGTAGGTATAAGTAGAATTTTGATTAGTCATGAGTGTCATAACTATGTTGTGATTGACTTGGCTAGCTGTTAGAGACCCTTAAATGTCAACACTCTTGTGTGTTGAACAAATATCTCAGTAGTTTCTCAAAGTGAAACATTTGTGAACATTGAATATAGGCCACTGTATGAAACACTGTATGTTGTTTGGTTGAACAACCATGATTGCAATTTGACAGCCAGTTAAGATATGCAGCTGGTGCAGAATTTATTTACGGATTTTGTTTTATATGTTGCATAAGCTGACACTTTAACAACACATAACAAATAAAACATTATTTGGAACAAATAAATGTTTTGATCAATGCGATCATCTTTTGAAAGGTCATACTCTGACATGCTGTGATCAACCAAAGGCAAGCATAAGAGAAACTAGTACACTTGCCTTTGGTTGATCACAGCACATCAGAGTTTGCTGCAGTGCAGAGCTTAGGTCAGAATTGTATTGACTTTCTCAGCTTCTGCCACCACAGTATGCTGGATTGCCTGATTAAACCATTAGGGTTGTAAATCCTGCACCATCCTCTGCTGTATTAGTATGAATTAGTGTAAACTCTTTGATGTATTCAAATGGACAATTTAGTAGCAGACTTGTTAAAATTTTTAAAACAAATATGACAACTTTGATTTTGGCAGACATGTTTCGGCAG
>JAOBAT010018679.1:0-32039 GCA_026413305.1 Hydrozoanthus tunicans | reverse complement strand
TGTTCTAACTTTCCGTTTTCCTCCGCGGAAGCCTCTTCGGGTAGGCTTTGCTCTTGAAATACCAAGGTCAGCCAAGCATCGCCGAAGGTCATAGCAGCAACATGGCTGAAATGCTTGACCAAATCCAGATAAGCTCATCAAAAACGATTTGGAGTATCTCAAAACCATTCCAAGGCTCTTCGGCAAGATAAAAAATTTATGGAAGTGAAAACTAAGTTGAAAATGTAAAGTCTGGCGGAGCGGTACAAAAGCAGCCTGCTAGGCGCTCATGCATGACATCATGTTTTATTAAATAAGATGTAATTTTATCCACAGCAATAAGTCCCTTGGTATAATTATATTAAAGTCCTTATAAAGCTTATTTTTTAAGTTTCAGATGAAAAGTGGAACCCTTTAATGTTAGTAATTTTCGAAAATAAAACCTTTTCTTGCTGTTCCTGTTACACCTTTTATACTTGAGCCATGCAATGATGATGTAGCAGGAGGCATAAGGTGTAGCACGAGGCATGAAGCAGAGACAATCTTCAGTTCTCAAAAAAATTCAATTCTGGCTACAATAGTCACATTGTTATAACTTTGATCATTGAATAATTCCCTTCAAATTCTTTGAAATAAAAATTTTATGATAATTTTTAATAGAAATATTTTTATATATGTGTCAACACATGGTATTTTTGTATTATTGCAGTTCTCATGATGAGCCAACTCTCATTACTGGACTAGCAGGCAAACAGGTGGTGCAGATTGCATGTGGTAGTACCCACAGTGCAGCAGTGACTTCCGAGGGTGAACTGTATACCTGGGGCAGAGGCAACTATGGCCGGCTTGGTCACGGTACCTAATACTCACTAGCTGAAATTTTAAGATCATCTCCAGCTTGTGTTGTCTGGCTGAACCAGAAAAACCAGTTCTGCCCAACGTCAGTGTTTTCAAAATAAGCCGTCAGCCGTCGCATCCTACGGCAACTCTGCAGTTTGCGACGCCTACTTTTTTGTCTTTTCAAATATTTGTTTGAAAAAGAAAAACTCTAAGGCGGAGTGAATAATAAAAAGTTTGTTGCAACGCCTACTTATGTTTTTCCAACGCCTACTTTCACGTTTAGAGAAAACACTGAACATGAATGGCGTATTAGCATAGCTGAAAGGTCTATCATGCATTTGACAAGGCCCAAGAAGGCTTAAACAGCTGTCCAATGCTCAAACTTTATTTTTCCGCTCAGTACAGGCTTTAGTTCCTTCTAACTCATTAGGTACAGCCGTTTTACTGGCTGTGTCCATATTGTTAGTGCGCATGTTCAACACTGCTGATTTTTCATCACCAGCCAGGTCCCACAAGCCCAACGCTTACAGTTTTGTTTATATCATGTACTTTGGCCAAATAGAACGGGAGAATCAAGTGGTTCAGGGGCAGGAACATTCTAGTCATTCCAGGAATTGGTTATTTCAGCCAGACTGGCTCAGTAGAAAGTATTCCCAGTTTAGGGAGTTAGGTTGTTTGTGCAAGGCAAAAATCTTGAAAGCCTTAATCTTATCAAAATTTAGTCTAGCATATAACGTCGTATTTATGTGGAATATTCCGACTGTACACTTAAACAGGAAAAAAAGAGTGTGTTCCAGTTTTTTAGAATGTTGAATAGATGCACAGTTGAATATGATACAAGTTCACAACAAAATCTCAGAGTCCCAGACGGGGTTTGAACCCTTGACCTTTTTGTTAGGCATTCAGATGCTCTTATCCGGTCCAATGAGCTACAGGACTTCTTGGGGAGGTTTCCCTCTTAGCTGTAGGTAGTGGTCAGTTAACCCTTATTTTCCTTTAAATTAAATCTTAAATTATAAAACTGCTCTATAGATCTAGGGAAATGATAAAATTGAACTTGAAAGTTGAACGCCGAACTATTCATGTGCCTAGTCTAATGCAAAAGTGGCCTGATTCAACTTTCAATTTCAACTTTCGTTATTTCATGACATATGAGAAGTCTGATTATTAAAGCAGGCCTTAACTTGGTTCTTGTAAATGGCACGTAAGACAAGTCTAGTCAAATTTCATTTCTATCACAATTGTTAAAGAATCCTAATATACTCCCTGCATGAGCTAGGTAAAAGAAGCTATCGTCACATTTATCTATTTAATAACAATACCATATCATTTGTATGTTATGCCCGACCCAGGGAGCAGCGAGGACCACCTTACACCCATGCTAGTGATTGGTTTACATGGCTATCACGTGACTGATGTGTCTTGTGGCAGCGGAGATGCTCATAGTCTAGCTCTGACAGATGATGGTAAGGATTCTGTAGCTTTCATTGGTTACATTGTTCTAAAGATCCTGCAGTTTGTCAAAAGTTGCTTTGTAATGTTTTAACTGTTGCCTCGTGGTTACCAGTCCTAGTCTAAAGCAGTTTCTGTGTTATTTAGCGTTTTGTTTCTTTACTCAGTTTTTGGTTGTTGAAACTTGATCAGTCGGAAAAAAACATGCGGACCCACAATTCTTCAAGATATTCAAAGTAACAGAAAAGTAAAAAATAAACTGAAAATCAGTATGAAAAAATTCATAGGTCTTTTAAGAACAAAATCTTCTTTAGTAGTTGGTCCAATTTTGATGTGTAATTAAAAAGTTGTAATAGTAGTTGTGTGTGTATACTTGGAACATTGACTGACAAAGATGATTTTTACATGGCTACATGAACTTTTACAAGGCTTTCTTCAAGGAACAAAATATTGTTTCAACAAATCTGCTGACGAAGTTCAGAACGACTCTGAAAGACTTATTTTTTGCAAGTCAAATGAAAAGTAAAATCAAAGAGTGGTTTACGGCGAGTCCTTCGATTTAACAAACCCAAGTTGCTAATTCTTAATTCCTAGCTTTTTTAGAAACGTCTTCAAAATTGTAGTTCACGACAACCTTTCTGCAATCAAGTTCAACAATTCTAATATCTGTTTAGGTACAGTGTGGTCGTGGGGTGATGGAGACTACGGTAAGCTTGGTAGAGGAGGAAGCGAAGGGTGCAAGTCTCCAAAAATTATAGACAGGCTCAATACTATTGGTGTTACACGAGTTTTTTGTGGATCTCAGTTCTCAGTTGCCCTCACTCGAGATTCAACTGTTTGGACGTGGTAAGTGTTTGTGAATCCTGTTTTATAGTGTAGCGCAGCATTGTTTAGATTGGAATACGTCTAGTAGTCTGGGTGCGTTTTGATTGCTTCTGGTAGTCTCCTGGTGTACATGTTACAGGGTAGACTTGAAAGTTGAGTCATAACAGGTTTTAGAATACGTGTAATAGTGTTGGTGTGTTTTGATTGCTTCTGGTAGTCTCCAGTTGTACATTTTACAGGCTAGACTTGAAAGTTGAGTCATAACAGTTTCTAGAATACGTGTAGTATTGTTGGTGCGTTTTGATTGCTTCTGGTAGTCTCCTGGTGTACCTGTTACAGGGTAGGCTGGGAAGATGTGCTATCACAGTATCTTTCCATTCCTTAATCCTAGTGATTTTATAATAAATAATTAGAGCACAACAAATCCCATTTCAGGGGTAAAGGTGATGGCTTTCGTCTGGGTCACGGAACTGAAGAGCATGTACGATACCCCAAGATGGTGGAGGCATTGTTTGGTAAGAAGGTCGTGGATATTTCAGTTGGTTCTGTCCATTGTGTTGCGGTGACGGAGGATGGCCAGGTTTACAGCTGGGGTCGTAATGATCAAGGACAGCTTGGAGAAACTGTTAGCACTACTAAAGTTGAACCAACCACCATTCCCGCCCTGGAAGGCAAGGGGATTACCGGGGTAGCTTGTGGACCTGCGCAGGTACAGTAGCAGCTCCCGCCAGTTTATCAACATCTAAATTCTCCTTACATAACTTATACAAAGTTGGGGCATTTTCTAATGAGAAAATGGAAATTGATCAAACATAGATTACCACCGAAGATGAAAAGCAAGAATTCTCTTACAGGAAAAGTATGGGTACTAGTGTGGATATTTTACCGTTACGCCTCTTTAGATTGAAAGGGTTAATACATTTTATTCTATTCAGGAAAATATTTCCAATGTCAAACATTTGACTCACCTGTAAGACAGAGAGTTTTGAAATAATAACGTAATTGAATACTAAGTGAATTCAGCTGTATAGCTACGATGCGTCGTTACCTAAGAATATCTATAAACAAATGGCAAGAAAACACTTTAACTAAAGTTATTCATACACACTGGGAAGATCGAGGTATGAAAATTTTTCCAGAGCTCAATAGACAGCGGACTGGGACTTTGGCCAGAAATTCCGGATAAGTTTCTCTACAAGATTTATGCTGAGAGTTTGTCCCAGACAGAAGACCTAATCGTGTTTACGATTTTCGAGAGGGGACGTTTGGTTGGTTAATGAGACAATAGAGATGTTTTTAGAAACAAGTACGACTGTACCCGGAACTGGTGGTATTAATGTATTTCTCTAAACCTTAAACAATCTTCTTACGAGGCTTTTTCAATGTAAAGACGTAAAATAGAATTTTCTCAGTTTCACACTTCGACCTATTTGTACCGTTAACGTGTTCCGTGAGCACCAGAATGCGACATGATCACAAGGACACAACAGAAACTTGATCTAAACGCATAGCGTTGTTTTGGCTTGATTTCTCTCAACGAATATAACAAGTAGCAATTTATAAAGATTTGTGTTGTACGGTACAGACTAGAATTTGCTCGTAGAATCCCTCAAGAATTAAAAATAAAAGTCTAACTCAGTCAATCAATAGAGATTTCTGTGTATTAAAAGTGTGCAAACATTTATTCTCTTAAACTTGATCCCTGGAAAGTATGGGTTTTAGTTTGGTGAATTTAGCGCTACAACCGGGCTGAAAACGATAAAAAATAACTTGTGGGGTTATTTGTTTGCTTTTGAGAGCTTTTTATTTCTTTGTTACCTACAGAGCTTTGCCTGGTCATCGGGAGGCCACTGGAGCCTTGGACAGCGTATGCCGTTTTGTGTTGATGTTTGCAAGAAGACGTTTGAGCACCTTGATGCTCTTCTAAGAAGAGTCAGTGAAGAGCTTGATGGCTCGCAAGATTGGCCTCCACCCCCTCAGGAAAAGGAGTGTATAACAATCGCAACACTGAATCTACTTCGACTACAGGTAACAAATAATAGGAAATTCTATAAAGAAAGAAAAGGTTGATATCTTGGGTAGAATACGCTCTCTGCTTGAGTTCCCAGAGACTTTGTTGGTAGAGGATTCAACCAGAAATGGAAGGTTATGGTTTTTGTGCATTATTCCGTACATTGTCTTATTTAGAACTGATATTTGTTGATATTTTGCTAACCATGACAGATACCGTAAAGCTTAGGTGTCTAAAATTAGCTCTTGAACAACAGCAACATGTTACAGATCCAGTGGTGGTTTCTGTAACGTGGAACTCGGATTTCACGAATGATTTTGGGGCTTGGCGATTAACTTTATTATATCAGTTATCCACGTTGCGACATCTGTTGTTGGTAACGTACTGTGGGTCCCTAATCGTCGTAGTTTCTCTCGTTAATCCTCTAGCTTCATGCTGCCATCACAGAAGGAGTGGATGCGGAACAGCTCGGTCTGGGTGTTGGGAGTAAGTTGTTACAGTCCTTCAAACAACAAGTGGTGGCTCTTGCCAGCGGCAAGGGTGTTCTGAAGACAGTGCAAGCAGCTGCACAGGGAGCCCTCACTAGTGGATGGCTGCTGCTGTTACCAACTCCAGAAGAAAAGGCGAGGTCACTGGCAGACCTTCTTGTGGAGAGTAAGTAACCTTCACTACATTCTGCAGTATTAGTAAAAATTACAAGCTAAATGAAACCTAACTAAATGTTTTGTAGAATATACCTTTTCCTAGATACACCATTTTATTTTAGCTGAAGAAATTTGATTTTCTCAAGAAGTTTCGATTATTGAACATCTGGCCATACTTCCAAAGCAGGAATTTCTTGTAGCCAGATTTCTGTTTTATTTTCGTTATCTCAAGTTTTGGCCAATACAATTCATTGCGATGATTGTTGAAAAAAAAAACTCTATCTTCTGGCTTGATTTATAATGCCTTTTTTTCTTGTTGTTAAGATACGAGTATCATGTTTTCCCAGGTAGGATTTTGTTAAGGTTTACCCCTTAAATGATTCGTTTGTGTTGCACTTACAGAGGGGCGTTCAACTAACATCCAGTATCAGCGGTAGCTAATTAGCTAAATGTATTCGATATTTAAGATTTGATGATCGAGAACAATTTTTGACTTTTTACGCTTAGAAGAAAGCTTCTAAAAGTTCTTACGTTTTGTGTAGTTGGTGATAAACAAGCTTCATTGCAACCTGGGAAGAAGTTTATGTGCCACTTGTTGGTGAACAGTTTGATGGCGGAAGGGAGCTTGGAGTCGGCGTTAGAGACAGCCATACAAAATCAAATAAATGAATATTGTGGAGAGAATGATAAGGTACCACGTTTAAACAAATTTATACAGCAACAACAACCGTTTTACTGCTTTTCTACCAGCATTTTAGGATCAGCATTTGGTTTCCAGATGGCTCGTTCCTATCCATTTGACATAACCCACAGCATACTTCACTAGCCAAACCCCTCCTTTTTATGTCCTTCTCCATACACCATGTCTATGCCTTTCTAGGTTGTCCTTAGACCTATTCAGAATATATCTAGCAGGATTATCCAACCCACGGCCGAGTACGAGCTTGTACCACCTTGAATGGCTCATTCTCAAAATTTCCTTAAAAACCAACCTCAGATTGATTAGACTTTTATACAATATGTGTGACTTAGCGGAAGGTCAGAGAGTCACAATGGCCCAGATATTCCCCAGCAGTTGCATATTTGGAGTTCTTAGTAGTTATACCATCGATAAAAAATTCATTTCTGCGTCTGACTTATCATATGAAGCCGACGCCGAAGGCAAGCCAGGATGTAGTGGCAGTGGTGTGTTGAATTTACACAACGAAAATGACGTCAAGGTGGTTATTTTGTTCTAACCAAGCATCAGGTGGTACAAACCAGCCAATTAGAAAACGGAAACTCAAACAGTGTATGGAAATTGAAGAATAACTCTGACACAATTCATACTTTGTAAAGCACCCACTGACGTGTGTTGTGGTTCAGTTTTAGCATTGGTTTAGATTTGTTTTTGTATTTATTAATGTATGATAATCAGCTTGAAACAAAGTTAAATAAACTTTAAACCAAGGGTATAATACTGTGATGTTCTGCTGTAACAGGCTGGTAGTACCGAAGCCAAGGATAAAACGGCAGACATTCCCCTTCTTCACCTGGTGCAACAGCTGTTGAAGACTTCGTCAAGTCAAGTACTGGCCGAGTTCAAGGAGCTTTCTCTCAAACCCCTTGTGCTGCAGTGGCCTTACACCCCACCCCCTCGGGCAATGAATGTTGCGTTGTTGTTAAAGCTACAACGAATACTTCTTGGAAGTTTCTTTTGTGACGATGAGGACGAAAGAGCCTGGTACCTAAACAAAGGTAAATACTGTTATAGTCAAGCTGGTAATGCCCCCACTTGTATCCGAGGAGATCAGTTTCAAAGTGCAAAATCTCCCGTTCTCTTTCCTTTTATGAATATACAAATTGTTGTATGAAAAGCTCAAGCTGTGAATTTGGAATTCCCCAGGTTCACACCAGTCCCCAGCTTTTAAAGTTGTTTAATATGTGTTTTTAGACTTGTACTTTCTATTCAGCTGTTATATTTCAGTACAAGATATTTTTTAAAGGGTTGTACTTGTGTCAGTTGAATAACGCAGGTTTTAATTACAATGCTCGCAGAGACTTACCAATTGAAGAGGGAACTTCTGTTCCGAAAAGTTTGTGGTGAGGACACCAAAGGACAAGACAGTGTTTCAGAGCGGTTAAAAGAACATTAAAAGAAAATAATTACAATACAGTCTGTTTTATTGTCGTTAACACTATGAAACATCTTAGAAGAAAAAAATCGTTCTTCTCTCTTTGAGCGCAATAAACCTCTCATCTAAAAAGCCCCTTTTTTGAGACCGTAAACTAAGTAGGAGTAACAAGGGGCAGGAAATTGCTTAATCCGTTTTCCCAAAAACACAATACATTAACTGGAACTAACTTGCTTTGGGCTTTTGATATTTTACAAGGTTCACACTGTCATGAAAGTCATGGAACTTGAAATCAATTTTCCAGGACTGGAAAAATCTTTGAATTTAGTGAAAAAGACCAAGGTCATTGAAAATTCATGGAATTTTATCGTCGTTGTGGTTTTGTTCGAGAAAACGTATGCTCTTAAAATTAACTACGTAATGAAATTATTTTGAGTTAAACAAATTTATTTATTTTTTTAAGTGTTTGCTTAGAATCAAGAATGTTTCACTGTTTGTAAATTAAAGTGTGAGTAGCTTTTTTGTTGGAGTGGATTCTTTGTTTTCTTGACGTTTCTCGGTCATGGAAAATGGCATTTGGTCATGGAAAATCATGAAATTTCATTCCACATTCTCAGTGTGAGCCCTGTTTAAGCTTAATGAAAGTCTGGTTTTGGAACTAATTTCACACCTTTGAGTTTAACTTCTTGCAGGGGGTGAGGGAAAACCCTTAAACCAAAGACAGATTGGAGCAGCTATGCTTCTACAAAAGTACACCTCCTTACTCTGTGCCCACGTTGGAGAGGTTTTACCAGTTGCGTCGTCTTTGGCCACAAACGGTCCGAGGTATCAGATGTTCTTCTTTTTTCTCTTCTGAGCTATCAGATAACTCTACCAACAGATTCTACCTACAAATTTTTTGTCTTATTAGCACACATACTCTTCTTTCCAAATGAGCTACAAAAACAGAGCTTCTGAATAACTTAATGTTTCTACAAAACAAACTCTTTCTGTAAATATGAGATTGATACGCTGAGCAACCTTTCCATGATGTAGTTTTGGAATTTTTCAAAGAATATACGATTCATTATCGTTCTTGCCCTCAGCTGTTTTGTATTTTTTTGGATAGTGATTTCTTCTTTGAAACTACACTTATAGAACCGAAAGTTCGGTCACTTAGTTTCATAAATTTGATAAGTATTCTCAAGTTTTAAATTCATTTGCTGTTTGTCTTTGTTCATTGATAATGATATAATAATGAATTATTTATAGAGCGCTTAATCTAAGCTCTAAGCGCTTGACAAGAAAGGTAAAAGCGTAGCTATGATAATAATGATAATAAGAAAAAGAGTTTAAAAGTTGTACGCTAATGAAGCAGAACGTAAACGTTAGTGTCATTAGAAACTCGTTTTTACACAGTTTTGTAGTTTTAACGAGGAGTAATAGTGCGACATTAACATCCATTCTTCATTTCTTTTGTATCGAGCGTAAGATTGAGATATTTTCGCATGAGCTAAAGAGTGTGTTTCGGAATTGAGCTGTAAGTTGTAAAAACCCAAGATGCATTTTACTTTTTCAAGGTATTTTGTGGCAGCCTCGCAGATCATACAGAAAGAGTTCACCGGTGTTCTTTTACCCGAGCTACTAGTAGCAGTTGTGCTTCTACAGACGTGCTTGTCAAGCGTCATAGACACTGTACAGATTGTTCCACTCCTCGGGGGTCTGTTGGACATGCTGGACAAGTTCAACCAGCTAGCACCGGGAGCAGAGAAAGAAGACGAGGAAGATTTGACTTGGCCAGGAGGCATAGGTATACATCAGATACTGTGATAACAATTAAGATGATGATGGTAATGGTGTATATGATTATAATAATAATGATTTAGGTTGTGGTAAGTGTTTCGAGGGAGACATTGCATAGGTGCCGCAAGCCATTTTTAAGCCAAATGACGTTGCTAGCGTTCTTGTATAAAAATACTTTTATTGAAGATGATTATAATGATATTAAGATTGTGATAAGCGTTTTGAGTGAGATATTGCACAGGTGCTGCAAACCATTTTTAATCCAAATGACGTTGCTAGCGTTCTTGTATAAAAAGCCTTCTTTTACTATTATATTATTATTATTATTGCTACTATTTTTATTCTATTATTAAATTCCTACTGTTATCGATATCCTTTTGCTTAAAACTAGAATGTACAAAACAGTTTCCTTTATACTCAATGGCTCCAAGTCTCAGATTTCCTGAAGAATTCCTAACAATGCTACTTGAGGATATTCAAAGCCAGTCAAGCTGGCATGTCACCATGATCTTAGCTATCAGATGATAACAGTTTGTTTTCTTTATTTCTAACGGCTTCCAGTCTTTCAGATTTTTTGTGAATTCGTAGTCAGTACTGCTACTTGAGGATGTTCGCGGCTACCAAGCTTACACACTGCAAAGTGTCTAAGTATTACTAAATAGATTCTGTCATGAGGATTAAGTTTGTTGTTTGTTACTTTGTTTTACAGGCAGCCAATCAATATCTCGTAGTAAAGTGGATGGAGAAGTCTTGTTCATCCGACCAGAAGACCTTGAAAACCATAACAAAGACGGTGGACTGTGGGTAGTCATTCATGGGAAAGTTTATGATTTACACGAGTTCAAAGAACAGGTAAGCAGAGTGAGAGATGTTTTTAAGAGTTGAAACAGCCTGGTACGTTAGAAACAATATGTTGTGAAACCCTAGCAATAAGCCAGTACGGAGTGTCAGAAATAATTACGCGCGTCGGGATAAAATGTAAAATTCATGAAACTTAAACAGTCGTAGAAAACAAAAAATAATTTAATCGTTGTATGAAATAGTGTTATCGTATCTAACAAACCATTCCTCCTGCAGGCACCATGTGGGAAAGAGCTGTTGCAGAACTATGCAGGTAATTGCAGCAGTTTTTTGAGTGTCTTCGTGTTCATAGAAGTATTTTGCAGAACTTTTGACCATCAAAGACTTTTCTACGAAAGATTGATCTGCATTAGAGTGTATTGAAATTGTTGTTCACTACCTCAGTATATGTTACGCTTTTTCGTATTATGTGTAATAATAATACATGGAGAATTAGATGATGATAAACTGATTCGGAATGTTTGGTTGAAGTGATTGGTTGTTACGTCTCTTTTTTTCAACACTTCTATTCAACTGTAAATGGATAAAAGTGCTTACCTATTCACTTTAAGTCCGTGAAATAAAGCTTTCAAAATAGTACTTTCAGTGCGTACAAAATTCAAACCATACGATGGGGATTTATGACGTCACATGGTTTGAAAGGACTCCAAGCTGCTTTATACTAGTGTTTACAGCCAACTAGTGAGATTTTTGCTCAAACAATGGGCCATCAGCCATGAAAACTTCACCATCGTCGTTTGAATTAGACCGGGAAAGTGAGATCGATCTCCCGCCGCTCAAATCATGTGACATCACACATATCTAACGAGTGTAAAAGTTTTCGCAGCCTTGGAGCTAAAATAGGCATTTTGTCTTAGAAAATTCTCAGCAAAAATTATTTTCAAAACCGGTTACAGGTGTCCCAGCGGAAATTATACGGGTCGGTCGCTTTAGTAGCACTTAAAGTTGTAATTCAGTCGACACACTCACGGATGTCAAACAATAGCTAGGCGAATATTAAGTCACTGTGAGTATTGTGAATGATGAACGTTTAGTTTGCTATCTTCAAAACTATTTTGAGAAATATACATTAAATTTACTGGCCTTACTGATAGTCTTCTTAAAATTTCTTCCTTGAAACAAGCAGAACAGGGAACCACAAAAAGTAAGTGGCGAACAGTTTTATGTTTCGTGTATTTTTTGATAAGTAGTGCTAAACCATTTCCCATCCCTATCCCAAAGATGAATAAAGACCACAACAACTCTTCTATTTGCGCTGGACAACACTAAAAAAGACTAGGGCTGGAGGACCCCTTATGGGTCTGTCACCCGAGGCCTACGGTTTAATGACCTTATCCGAGAAGGCGCGATAGTCTAACCTTTAGCAGATGTTAGAGCAAAGGCTGCACCTTCACCTCAGTTATTTTAAGACCCAGACTGAAGGTCCGGCACCCTGGACTCGAGCCCGGGTCTCTGGCCGGCAGACTGGCGCCTTACCAACTAAGATAGCCAGGCTGCTGTTCGCACGTTCCCAAAACTGTTAGCGTTGTCGTAAAAAATAGTAAAAGTCTTGTTGGTATTAGTACAGCAAGTTTGACGTCCTTTTTTTACTCCAGTGCACGACGCAACACAAGCGTTTGAGGAAGCAAAGCACAGCCAGGAAGCTCGGGAGATGATGCAAGCGTTTTTCGTTGGTATATTTGTCGAGGTAATGGAAAGTTCTTCCGTTTTGTAATCTGTATGTTCAAGTATAATATAGGCCCGTTGGGAAAGGATTTTGCTGTTCAAAAATGGTGCTTGAAGTATCACAATGGTGGAGTTTACCTTTAAGGGTCTTTGTTGGGTTTAGACTTTGTTTACAAGGCATTGGGCAGTGGTACCACAGGCATGTTTGAGTAATGATTTTCATTTTGTTTTTTCCTCACAGTTTTGTTCGGTAGAATGTTAGCTTTCTAGAAGCTGAATAAACCTTCAAAAGAAATCATACTTTTGGACGAAAAATAGTCCAGGAAATATTTATTAGATACAAAAGAGACTGTTAATTGCAGTTGTAATTTAAATGTTAATCATAATGCAGTGTTTATTTAACAATGATAATTAAATTATATAACACTCTAGAGAAACAAATTTCATCGGCCTTTTCTCATTACGTTGTCTTCAAGTTATTCTTTTACCAAGTGTCACCTTTCTGTGGTTTCCGGTTGTTCACTTCTTCTTTTTCCTTTGTGTGGGTTAATGGGGTTCTTTGTTGATGCAGTAGATCAGCAAAACGTGGGTTATACCCCGTTCCAGTGGTAAGGCCTCACTTGAGTCCATATATGTTGTGCTTACACATATACATTTAAAGACATCAATACTCTATGGTTACTTGTAATTATCATTCCTGTTACACCTTTCAGCATAAAGTTGACGTGTTGCTAAATTCTCCCAACTACAAACCGTTCTTTTCATTTTACCGATGGAGGAGAACTTTGCTTTTCGTGTTCAAACGTTGAGCTGCATTTGATCGATTTCCATTTTCTAATGACTTATTTTGTATGGTTTTGTAAGGATAAGTTAGATGTTGACAAACAGGAGTTTTTAATTGTAGCCCGAGCAGGAGTTTGCTCTGGACAGTGCCTTGACTGTATCGTCACCGCTGGTTGATAGCGAACGCGCTTTGGGTTTGCTCCTCGGGTTGCACGCGTGTCACCTCGCACGGAGCTCGTCACTCTCTCAAGAGGAAGAGGAAATGGACAAGTGGCTTTCATCAGACTTCTTCGCGGGAGGACTTGAACAGGCGGCTGTTACCCCGGTAGAGGATAATAGGTACCTCAACATTCATGGTTTTAAGTAGTATATCTGTAGCCGTAGCCATAGCAACTGCTTTTTATAGCGTCACTTCTACAACAATAACTCGGCGAGAACGATAATGGTTTTTGACAATGATGGTGATAGTATGGAAGAAGAAGAAAATGATGATAATGAGGGTGATGATAGTGATGATGAAAGTATTTTTTGCAGTGCAGTTTGGATCTTTATTGAGCATTTTTAGAATGAGCGGTTTCCTTCGATTATATGATCTTATTTGAATGTTGAGAAAGCTTGAGGTTGTATTTTCGTACACAGCAATCACTTTTGCATAAACTATTTTAATTTTTTCTGGAAGGACTATGCAGTATAAAAGGAATTCTACTTTTGGAAGTATACTTAAGTCTAAGATACTACTTTGGACATTTGAGTGCCATATTTTCCTGTTTACAATAATTTATGGAGGAAGTTCTTACAGCTTAATAAGGGAATTCGGAAAATAAGGTGTTATTATATTTTACTCAACAGGAAAGAAAAGGATTTACCAACAGAGAAGAAGGAGCCATTTTCCCGTCAGTCATCCTGTGACCCAGCAAAACCTTTCCTTCAGTCCCTCGCAGAAAGCAAAGTTGAAGATCCAATAGCTCAAAAGTTTCTTGTTATTGCTGATCGATATTGTAGGCAGAAGAGGCTGGTGTTACCAGTCGATTTCCACGCTGACCACCCAGTAGAGAAAGCAGGCAGGCTTCTGATGTCATGTCTACTGAAACACCAGGATTTAGGTAAGATCTGGTAAAGATGGCGTCTGTTTGTTTAACCACAGTGCTTTGCGAACCTTATAAGGAACGCAGAAAGAAACTCGGGGAAAATAACAGTTGGTAGAACTCCACCCTGGACTATGAACACTGTGTGTGTCAAATCTGAGGCTTACAGATTCTCTCTTTGCGTTTTTGTGGGCAATTTAAAACCTTTACGCGCTAGGAATTGTGGGTAAATGCACTGGTCGCCATGTTTGTTGTAATCATGGTTTGTTTAAGCCCTGTTAGGTTCAACTAACCTCATTTGGTAGTTAAAGTTATCCGTCATTAATATGAAGCTGTAAGTCAAAAAAAAAAAAAGAATGATAGTTCAAGATTCGTTCTTTCTTGCTTACAGGTCATGCAGCTGTGAACGTTACTGAGCAAGATTTTGAATCTCTCTCTCCCCGTCAAAGCTCAAGCGCTATGCAAGATGTAACCAGCACACAATCCTCTCATAGTCTCTCAGGCACCCATGTCACTCTTCCAAAACCGATTGCAGATGTTCTGAAAGTTGTATACCAATCTAAATGTGCTCTTATCAAGGTATGTAATAGTAATGATGATGTTCGAGTATTAGTAGAAATACAGGGAAAAGTAAGTTTAGAGAAAAAGATAGTTATAAAGATAAACTAGTGAAAAAAGGAAAAGTCGTGGTTGTTAGACAAATAAATAGGGCAGCAATACTTAGCAATGGTGTTTATTTGGTAATGTTAATCGTCATGAAAATGGTGATGGTTAATAATGGTAAGGTTAGTGTCGATGGTCACAATAATGGTAAGGTTAATGTTGATGGTTACAATAATGGTAAGGTTAGTGTTGATGGTTACAATAATGGTAAGGTTAGTGTTGATGGTTACAATAATGGTAAGGTTAGTGTTGATGGTCACAATAATGGTAAGGTTAGTGTCGATGGTCACAATAATGGTAAGGTCAGTGTCAATGGTTACAATAATGGTAGTGTTAGTGTGAGTAAAAATGGTTGTGGTATTGGGTATAATGACAATGGTTACTATAATAATATAATTCTAATGGCAATAGTAGTATTTAAATTGCATTAGTAATGGTATTGTTGAAGGTGATAGGTTTGCTAATGTTGTAATGAGTGCAGTGCAGTATTCCTTTTATTTGAAAGTTTGTTAGACTTAGTCCATTCTGAACTTTCGGATTTATTTCTTACTTTATTTCGTTGACATTTCTATCACCTGATTTTTTTTAGTCAATACGTCTAACTGGGAAATTGTCAGTCGATGTTGTCAAAGTCAATGTCGAGAAAGATCAATCTGATATATTAAGCACTTATATATCTCTGATGTTCTAGAGCGCATAGTCGTTGAAATATGCTGCCTTGCTAAGCTTTTCAGTTTTCTCTTAAGTTGGGCTAAATGCACTTAAAAAACACCCCAAACACATTTAGAACAGGTTTTTTCTGCAATTATTGGTTTTTCATTCAAGGCCCGTCAAGAATCTTCACGTTCATACGAAGAAGTTTGTGGCCCAGTTCTGCAGAGATGTCATTTTTTGTTTAACGAGTTACGGCCAGCTGTTTCGTCAGAAATAAACACCCTAACACGTATTAGAATTCAGAATACAACGCCTCGGTGGAGGAGGGTTGTGCAGCAAATGATTAGGAGCAAGAGGTGGGAGAAGGGAAAGGAAAAGGTAGCAGAGGAGAAGAGTAGCAGCGACTCTGAGAGGGAAAGCGTCCACACTGACGAGAAGTCACTTAGCAGCGACAGCGCCCCAGAAGACCAGCCAAAAGTGGTGGAGTGTAAGGTAAACTTAATTTGTCTTCCGGCACCAGCATGCTTTGCGCTATCATTGCTAATGAAGTGATATGATTAGGATTGCAGACTTTTCTTTTGCTTTGATTTCTGACCCCAATTAATGATATTAAACTAAGATTCATTCTTCGTGTTTCCTCGATTGATAGCTCTCCCTCAATTAATCACCCTCTTGGACAATTGCCCCCCTTTGAGTGAAATATTTAAAATAACTGCGACCCTCGATTAATTGCCTTTCCCCCTTTCATCATTTTCTTTTTCTCTTATTCCTCAATAAGAGTGCATGAAAGGTATGCTCTGATTGGATAATACTAGAAACAGTAACCATGAATGATGTCCTTCTTACAATTCTTTTTGGTGTAACGTAATAAGGTTTTTACTTTTGTTGGTATGACAAAAGCTAAATTGAATACGACAATCCTCGCTTTCTTTTCAGGCCCTGTTTTTCTGCAGTTTCTTAAACTTTGTTGCATTTTGAATATGTTTTCAGAACTTTGTTTGAGGTCAAAGTATTGCAAATAAATTGCAAGTAATAACCGTTTGTAAGGCAAACTGCCCTTGGTTTCTTTGTATTTAGTTCTATCTGGGATTTCGTTTTTAGCATTCACACAGTATTCTAAACCCATCACTGACGAGTGCCCGGAAGGTGAAGTGGCTGCGAGAAAGGATACTTACCTCGTCAGAAGATGTACTTATGAATCACATCAAAGCTTTTGTCCTAAGTGAAGAGCCGTTGGACCTAACGGTATTGTCAAAGTCACTGCATAATCAGGTAAGCGTGTGTGTTTTTGATTTAGAGAAACGGGCAACTTAGAAGCTAGGTGGATAGTTTTTCGATCTTTCGTCTCGTTAGAAAAAACAGATAGAGTCACAGATACCCATTGCCTGCAAATAGCTGAAGTAAGTCAAGGCAGACAGTGTACATGGAACATCTTGGGTATTCCAAATGTACGTTATTTTAGGATTCGTACGGGTCCCAGAAAAACTGGAAAGTCCTGGAAAAACAATAATTGGGTTTCCAGCTCGGGAAAACCTGGAAAATTACTAAATGGCTCGGGAATTCCTGGAAAAACAATAGTTCGGTTTCCAGGTCTGGAAAATATGGAAAATTACTAAAAGGCCTGGAAATTCCTGGAAAGACAAAAATGCAGTTTCCAGCTTTGGAAAACCAGGAAAATTACTAAATGGCTCAGAAATTCCTGGAAAAACAATAACTCAGTCTCCAGGCGTGGAAAACTTTGAAAACTACTAAAAGGCCTTGAAAGTCCTGGAAAAACAATAATTCAGTTTCGAGGCCTGGAAAACTTTGAAAACCGTACAAACCTAAAAAAATGATGTATTTTACCTATTCAACATGTACCGTAACCTTGATTTAAATTTACTTGCCTAATAATAAGTAATTCATCTGTACGAGGTAATGAGTGATGATATTCTTGTGATCAGGTTGCAAGAGCAAAGAAGAGACTTCAGGGTGCAGAAATCATTTTTTCATTGGTGACAAAGGATTACTTGATTCCTTCGGTGCGCTATTCCATTTTGTGTGGATGGGAAGGACTTTTGTTTACTCACTCAAAATACTGGTAATTCTACATGTTTTCTTTCCAATCCTAAGCTCTCGTTTTTTTTAAGGCAACATGTTTTATTTATAAGTAAAAAATCATATCAATTTGACTTTGGTGTTAGTTTGAAGTGGTTTATACTGTTCAGCCTTTTTTGACATTTCGACTTTGCAAGTCAAATTTTCATCAACTAGATAAACAGAAGAATTTACGCTAAACATAATGCTTAATACTAATTAAGGAAAGATGTTCAGCGCATGGTTCCACATGACTCTTTTAATTTCTCTTTATTTGACAACCTAAATAGTGAAAGGAGATCAACCATGAATGATTCCTTACATATATCTTATTAGGCTGTTGGGCTTACAAGTTCCGCTCCAGATATTTTTAAGAGTGGACAGTATTCCGGCCAGCCAAACTACAACTCGATCAGTAAAAAAAAACTTTTCAAAACAACTTTTTCGCTCGCGACCAAAACCGGTCTAACCGGTTAACAAAGTGTCCAGTAACGTATTATATTCTTACGGTTGTTGTACGGTTTTGTTAACGTATCGTATATCAACGATGATTATCATTATTTTAGTGAGGCGTTTCCACATTGCCTGAGTGATGTACAACTCATCCCACCATACGAACGAGTTGTTCTGGAGTCGGCCTTCACAAAGATTAACCACTGGGCAATAGACCTTCTACAGAAGGCTGTTCATTCGGCTGATGATATCAAGAACTCGGAAGACCTAGGAGACAGAAATAAGTCATGTGATAACTTCAGAGGGGGTCTCTCGCTGGGTGCACTTCCCACAGCGCGATTTCTGCTTTCAGCTTTGGGTAGGTGAATTTTTAGTGTCTTTATTGCTAGTGCTTTAGTTTTGCGAGTGACTCAGTAAATTGTACCAAAGCTTTTTTTTGAAGATTTTCCATGAATACTATTCTCGATTACTATCCAATTTACTGGTCGTGCGCGGTTGATGCTTCATCTAGTAGTTGCAATCGCATGGTCGAAATAATGTGTTTGAAGTAGAGTTTTTATTTAAGGTAAATGCGGAATTTGCAACAAACGATTTAAACAATATATTTGTAGAGGCGAGCGTCAATTCGGAACTCTCCGATTTCCGGATACGTTCACGACATATAATACCAACAATTAAAAGGTAGTTATTGCAAAGCTGATTTTAGCGAGTTTTCAAAACGCAGGAATCTTGACAGCACAGCACAGTGCCAGCGACATAAGCGTAATCCTCAACTCTGGTGTACTTGGCCTGACTCAAACAATCATGAGGTTGGCGGGTCCTTGTGAAGCCAAAGAATCTGAAGATGACAACATGGTTGCAGCAATCATTGACGAAGGCAAGCCCTCAAGAAAAACCAACCCGGTTCCATTGACCGGCCCAGAAATGGCGAGAATGATGAAGATTAGTACACGGGTGGTTCGAGGACCAGACTGGAAATGGGGAGACCAGGTAAATTGTTTTTGGATATCAAAAGCGTCTTTTAACCAAGACATGAAATATTTTAAAACTGTTTACTACTTAACCTGCTACAACCGACAAAGAAGTGAACATCAGCGTTACGCACGAACAGACACGTAACTGGAAGGAGGCATGGACTCTCGGAACTCCTAATATGTTTAAAGTGCAAATAACCCCATGTTTTAGGCTATGCTATCGTCAAACCTTTTATAAATTAGACGTTCGGCGAAGAAATTTTCGAATTTCATTGAATTGTTATTTTTTTTGTCGCCCTCCGAAAACTGAATTCTCTCCCAAAAACGATTATCATATGGTCAATGACCGAGTGCAACGGGGAGTGGGTTCGAACGTAATGATGACGTCACTCGCGGCCGAGAGCTTGGTTCTTGTTTCTTGATACTTCCTCGTCTTCGAATTCAAATGAGATTTCAGATAAATCGCTCGATTCCTCGCTGCAATCTTGCACTTCACATTCATCAGACAACATAGTTGTATTTGCCTGTGAAGAACTATCGTGAACTAGGTCGCGAGTGACGTCATTTCCCAAGGCCCCGATTTTCTTCAAAATACTCGGTCGTGAACCACTTGCGCGCAGTATTCAAGCGCAGATTAAAAAAATCGGGAATACAATCAACCTGAAGAACCCCCTTGAAAACGGGTTTTTTAAAATACTCACAATCGGTAAAATTTTACCAGCATCGATCTCTTCCAACAAATACGTGGTCACCTCGCTTTTTTTGCAATGCAAACTGATTTGCAACGCCCTTTCGATTACATGAAGGCGTTCATGCCTCAAAAATGGCAGGTGGTTCAATTACTTTTCTGTTTATCTGGTTATAGGATGGTCCACCGCCTAGTGAGGGACGTGTTATCGGGGAACTGGGTGAGGACGGATGGGTGCGCGTTCAGTGGGATACGGGCAGTACCAACTCGTATCGAATGGGCAAAGAAGGAAAATACGACTTAAAGTTAGCAGGGCCTCCTCCAATGCCAGAAAGTAGTGACGAGGATGAAGAAGACTTAAAAGGTACTTAGTAACCCAAGAAAATGGATGTTTGTTACCCGTGACTTAGCATCGGAGCTAATATACAATTCACAAGACGAAAGCAAAATGGACGTTATCATGAGTTACCTTCACACGTTAGGCTTCTCCTGAGACATTTGGCCCCCCCCCCCCAAAATAGAATAGGAGTTTATTAAAACAATAACTTTGCTTTGTACGTACTTAAAAAGCTGAATAATGAATGCACTTGATTCACAAAGCTCTCGATTGAACAAAAATGCCAACTCTGGCAACCTCTCTTTTATCTTCACGCAATAGTGAGACTAGAGTTGATTGATATTTAGTGTTTCCCGGTCATTTTTGAAACTGCACAGTTTGGCGAACTTGTTAAACCCCGCAAGTTGTGTAGTAAGATACTTATTAGTTTTAGCGTCAAAAAGACGTCATTTTTTTTTTTTTAGTTTTTAACATTTTTTCCAAACAATTTACTTTTTGTTACCAAAGAAGCGTATAAAGTAGGTGTAAATTTCTAAAACGTTAATGCTAAGCTTAGTTTTAAACAGATGTGGAGTTTGACGTACTTTGACGTCACAGCAATTTGTATGTTTCAAAATGTTTGAAAACTTAGAAAGATAATTTTAAGGTCACTGTCAATAGTTCAGAAAAGAGCTATTATAAACATCTATAAAGACCTTGCAAAACATGGTAACGAATAGCTGTGGCATTTTAGGGCATGCTATATTTTAGATTGTTTTGCAATAAAAAGCCTTACAAACAACGCGAAAGATACCAGACACATTTTCGTATAAAACTGTTTAGATGACTCGAGGAAGGAAAAGACCGAGATTCAAGCAACACACCCAACCTCCTTGATCCGTTGTTCCTGTCTGTGTCTCCTCCGTGCTTTGGCTATCGCTTCAGGCCTGCATTCAGCCAAGGTGCACGTGGGAAGTGTTCGAACCGTCAGCGGACTGCTAAGAACTCTTGTTGATGCAGGAACAGCGGGTATGGTTTATTACTTGTTTAGTGGTTTTTGTTTTCATGATTTGTAGCACAAGGAGTCCGTGAGGAATAGGATAATATTTTTTTCTTGCCAGAAGAGTTATCTGGGGAAGTACATTCTTGCTCCATCGTAGGTTATTTCCTTCCAGAATCCTATTTTGTCCATGTTGCTATTTGTTTGGGGGCGGGGGTTGAACTAGGTCCGCTTTTAACATAACTAGTTACGTTTTTTATACACCGAAATTCTTCAAAGAAAGGTCAGGGTTAAACAAACATTAGTGGCTCACAGTGTCTGCCCTGGTTTCACTATCTAAAATTTGAGCAAAGATTTCAAAAATTTGTGGTAGCTTCAGGCCTTCTAGAAAAAGTTTCTCTTTCTCTATAATACTAGAATTATGAAGTTTCAGGAATATTCAAAATGGTAGAATTATAATTTTAAATAGTATGGGCGGCGGAAGCAAGAAATTGTTGGGGGGGGGGCGCAGAGTGGAGATTGTAATATCTCCTTATAAAATCTGAAATTTCAATTAAAAAATTTCTGTTGTCAGCCAGGAAATTATTGCACACACATTGGGGGAGGGAGGGCAGTGCCCCATGGCCTACCCGATTCCGTGATGTGAGTTGCTGTATTTTTATAAGCCATTAAAGTTTTGACTTGTCATTCTTTGCTCACCATGAAGGAAAATTGAGTGCAAGGTTCTACGCAACTTTTGAAGCCCCGGAAAAATCCACGAGTATCCTGATCGCGAATCAGTACTAACTTTGTCTTGCGTATTGTTTCGCAGGCTCTGCTGCACCTCTTATTTCAGCCCAGCAGCACCGTGACTGGGCTACGCTAGGTTTTGTACGAGGTGTCTCGGTGTCCCCTATCATGTGCAGGGCACTGAGCTCATTCCAGTGGGTAACTCTGTTGGTACGGATAGTGAGCGGTAACCTAACAGATCAGGGGGATGTCTACTCGCAGCCAACAGTTTCTGCAGCTCTGTTACCGCGGCAGGTCAGTTTGTGCACCAGAGTTGAACGTTAGCTTGCTGTTGAAGGTTTTCTGAACCCCGGCATTTCAGTGGCAAAGCTGTTTAGAATTAGGCTTGTTGTTTCTAAATACCGTGTTGTAATCAACTAAAACTAATGCTTATAATCGTCACTGTCTGAGAAGGATTTGGAGTCAAGTACCCCCTATGAAACGCTCTTGTGCTTTCTTGCCAACGCTAAGGGCAGTTTTGTTTTAAAACTAGTGACTACCGTAAACGCTACAGGATTCGCACGCTTTCTGGACCCCCTATAATTCCTTGTGTTTTCTTTAGGATTAAGGTCTGGTCCTGGGAAGATACATCACTGTTTTAAATGTTCTAACTGCGTTTAGGTGATACTTTCCAAGAAAATGCACCGATTGCAACTAAAGTTTTCATCGTGTTCTATTATTTTTTAAAATATTAGTAAAACACATATACCAGCTCTTACAAAACGTTTTGCAAGAATAACTTACTCTTAAGTCAACAGGGCATATTTTGAGTTAATGTTTAATTAACCTATTTTATTAAATGATAGATACTTGCGCTGCGATTACTTCGAGCTGTCCTTCCATCATGGGAAACGAACTCAGAATGTTCTCGAATGGAAGAGCTGATCGCCCAGCTGTTTGCTTTGCTTGGAAGAGTTCTTATTAGCTGCATAGGAACGTTGCCCACTCAGCAGTCTCTTGGTAAGAAAACTTGTTTCTCTCATGGTGACACGTTAAGGTTTTTTATCGTGGTAGTGCTCCCTTTTTCTTGCTTTTCATATTTTTTTTCCTTCAAACCTTAACAAATCCAGAATATGAGCGTTTGAATTGTGACAAAAGTGACTACACTTTTGCCTTGCCCAGAAAAAATGATTGCCGAAAATATATTATAGTGTAAATGTCTGATAAACTCAACAAAATGCATGCTGGCCACACCTGATATACCATTCTATGATGTATATTGGTTTGTCACTTTTTGTAAAATTTAATCCCTTGCTTTTCGCGAGCTTGAAACTGAGGATAATTTGTTAACAGATTTTTGAATACGCTATGGGCAAATTCATTTTTGGCGCGAAAAGGAAAAAATATTTCTAAAAACAAAATATACCAGGATTCCAACTTTCGATAGGGCTACAAACCATGTTAATTTGAACGAAATCGGAGGATTAAGTTATGCCACCTTTTCTTTGATTTTTACTGATATCTTCACTTAACGTTAGTTTGATGGTGAAAGTTCGTCTAGAACTTTTTCTTTCGCTTTTACAACTGATAATCAAAGCTAGAATGTTTTGGTTAAAAAAGCTACCATACCCTAATTAAATCAGACCGAAGTTTCTTTTGTTTGATCAAGAAATTTATCTCTCAGCATATTGTCATGCCTCTGTTGATAATCCACAGATTTCTTTTCTTTCTTAACAAGAGAGAGCATGCCCCCGAGCGAGTAGAGTAACCGCTTATGTTTATATTCTCTACTTAAATTGCGCAAACTCCGTGATGTAAATTTTAGCGAAAAGAATATGCAGCAGTAGAAGCCAATCTTTAAAAGTACTCTTAAACAGTCACAAGAGCTAACCAAGAGGTAAAAAAAATACTATAAAATTACATACACATATAAATATTATACGCTGTGGTATTTACAAAGGAGTGGATAAAAGTAGCTAACTAGTTACGTAAAGAAATAGTATAATTAGATAGTACCGTTTATCATTTAGTTAAAAATTGAGTGTTAAAACTGAGTGTTTTGGTCTTTGTAGACAAGAGTCGAAAGAGTAAGAAAAAGCCCAAAGTGCCCGCTTCAGTGTCCGCTACTTACAGCAGTACAGTAGCCGAAGAACTTGTGGCGTTACTGAGAAAACTGCATACTCTCGATGCTTGGAAGCCGCTCATCAACCACTTCATCAGCGCCAGACTTACGAACATCGCCGACATGGCCGCGCCCTACAAAGAGGTACACGTTTCATCAAGATTTTTCTCAATTTTGATTTCCGTTGACAAAACGTTCGGTGAAATTTAACAGTGATTAAAAGAGTCATTTAGGAAAAGAATGAGTAAAAAAAGAGTGTATAGAAGGTTGTGGAAGTCCGAGTTGTAATTGTTGCCGTTTGACTCATCGGTAAGATGAACAAGGCGCTGTTTGACTCGTGTTTACTAACCCTTTCACTCCCAGTTATATTAGTAAATTCTCCCAACTAGAGCTCATACCTTTCAAAGAAAAAGTTTAGGAGAATTTTACTTTTCGTCTTCTGTAGCTTGTATTATTTGATCAATTCGCAGTGCCAAAGTCTTACTTTGTATGTGTTATGTTAGGAGAAATTAAATATTGATAACTAACTGGAACTGACAGGTTTCAGCAAACGATTATACTGGGCTAGGTATTCATGTTAGAGACATCGGGAAAGTTTAATCTCAAACTTTGCATCTGTTTTTTTTTTACTTTCGAGAAGTGAAATGGCTAACATTTAAGTTATGAACAGCAGTCCTAAACACTTACAAAAAGTTGTGAAACTGATGGTGATGTATTGTTAGATCGATCATTTTTAAAAATTGCAATAAGCTGGCTAAAACCTTCAAGTTTTCTAAATGTAGCTTTTAGTGTTGTGTTCATTGTAAGGTGTTTCTATTTTCTGCCCTTTAGGGGGATGATGTTACAGCTGGTGATGGCGACGACCTTACAGCCGAGGGCGGTCCTGTCATGGCTGTTCTGGCGGTGATAGGAGGGGTAGATAGCCGTCCGAGACTTGGTGGGATGGTGGAGCATAAAGAATGGGGCATTGGCACTGTTAGTAGAATCGCCCCTAATGGCAAAGTAACTTTGCAGTGTGAAGAACAAAAGGGACCAAAGGTCGGCCCAATCTCGCAGTTAAAGCCCGTAAGTAATATAGTCCATAGCCTCTCCTGTTTTTGTGTAATAGTGGAGTTGTCGAGAAGAGGTGAGCTAGGTTTCACTGCTTGTCACCTTTTTTCTTCAAGGTTCCAGTAATTCCATTCTGTGTGGACAATTTGCCCATGTCAGAGGCCACCCTTGGTATATGGTCTTCGCTGGTGCGATTGGCAGGCACGGGGAGAAGCCAGGGTGTTGAAACACAGCCAGGAGGCACAGAGGGGTACGTGCTACCCAAGCCCCCAACTGATGGCGAGACAGACATTGTACGAGTGTCTCCTGTTAGGCCACTGAAACCCTTGGAATCAGGAACAGGTAAGAATATTTTTTATGACATTTTGACTATAGGAGTTACTTGAGAACAGGCAACAGTTTGGAGGTGCCCTTCGAGCTCTGCCACCCGGGACCTACGTTTTAACGTACTTGTCCGAGAAGACTTAAAGATTTAAAGATCTTGACCTAAAGAAAAAGCCTTTTTACCTTAAGACAGGAAATCGAGAATTCTTTGGGCGAGTTGTTCCTTTTTCAGGTTTTTGTCTGTCAAGTACAACAAAAAAGGGTGTTTGATTTTTGTTATTTTTTATTAAACTTGTCGCTTCAAGGAATGGGGAGGGTACGGTGGTGGACAATGAGTTTTCGTGATGTGACATATATTTCGATGACCCAACGAAAGCTGGGTTGGGCAAAGGTGACTGAACTAAGAGATCAATGACATCTATGGCTATCAGTTAATTAACCACAATAAATCTCGAGGCAATTGCCTGTATTAATGTATCGCGACACAAGACAAATAAACTGCTTATCAGCCTAACGTCAACTTTGCTTACTAGTGCCCACTTTTAACTTTACTATATTTGACTTGTACTGGGAAAGGTAGAACGGAACAGATATTACAAGAAATTCAAGCACGCACAATGTTTGAAATACAAGCGTGATGATGTTTTGTCTGCGTCCGCCAGACGCACGCGCTCTACTTCAAGAGCATCAATTCCATTCACCATTTCAAGGGGAAGAAGGATTCTTGGCTTTTTCCCTTTCTCAAGAAATTGAAGAGTTGGAAAGCCTTTTATTTTGATAATGAGTTGGAAGGTTTTGTTTTTAATAATGAGTCGGAATGTTTTTTTTAAAAAGTTGGAAAGTCTTTTTTTCTTTAATAATGAGTATGAAGATCTTGTTTAAATAATAAGTTGGAAAGTTGTTTTTTAATAATGAGTTAAGAGGGCTTTTTTTTAAAATGGGTTGCAAAGTTTTGTTTTTTAATAATGAGTTGGAAAGTTTTTTTTAAATAATGAGTCTTGTTTTTGAGACAGTTGGAAAGTCTTTTTTTAATAGAGTTGGAAAGCTTTTTTTTAATAATGAGTTGGAAAGTCTTTTTTAAAAAAACCAATGAGTTACGCAAAGAGAGTAACTTTTTGATGATGAACTTTGTTTTCCAGAGGACGCTGTAGATATAACGTTACTGAGGCAACAACAGATAACCCTTGGTCTCCTAAAGGCGTCAAGGGTGCTTTTTAGCCGACAAGAAAACCTCCGACACATCCTAAGTCACCATGCAACGCCTGCAGAGGACGGGGAAGGCGACAGCCCGTTCTTTCTTCGTCAGTTAATGACCGCCGCTATTCGTCCTTCTCCTATCAAAGCTTTGTTCGATAGAGAAGAGCTCGAGGTATTATTGAGATTAAGATATAATAATATAAAACAAAGAAGAACTTTATTTAATTTTATTAAGACCTTCCCTGTAATATAAAGCATAACAGATACACTGTACTAAAAACTGTACTCATATATCTAAAAAGGTTCATGAATAAGTCCGACCCAAAAGTTCCATTGAAAAATAGTAGTTAAACAAGGTTCTTCGTTTATTTACCCTGTAACAAATAAGATAATCTGCTGTAAAAATGTTAACGACTATTAATTAAGTTATAAAACAGAATCGGGTAAGTGGGCTTGCCGATGTGGATATATTATGAGGAACGAAGATTTCTGTCTGCTGTTAACTTTCTCACAAACATGCATAAAGAAAGTTCAGCTTTGTAAATGAATGTATTGGTTTTTTTCATAAGATATTTTATTAGAACGTTGAAGCCAAAACTTGACTAAGAACATTTTGCACGCAGCTTCTTTCCTTTTTGTCTAGTTCCTTGTTAAAGCTGAATCAACTTTATGTTGGTTGTATTAACTCGATTCAATAACAATATGTTTTAAACAAAGGAGACTTACTTCGATATTCCACTCATTGTAGCGGATGTAAAAAAACACTGATTTCAACATTTTTCTGGTTATGCATACGTCAAATCACCAAAAAATGATAAGTTTCCAGTATTTTGCTCAACCTCGGTTCAAGGTTCTTGTTTTCTTAGAAAAGAGTTATAACAATACTGTTAACTACTGCTTTGTGGTTAATAAAAGTAGTTGATCTATTTGAATACGCGTTTTACTTTAACAACAGGCTGCAGCTCTCTCAACATGCCAATTCCTAGCAAGAGAAGCAAGCAAACCTGCAGAAGCCCCACCCTCGACACCTTCAGAGAGTTGCAGCTCTCTTGAAACTGTCCCCTCGGTCAGTAAAGTAACTGTAGAGAAACCACGACCACAGCGCCAGCATAGCCGACATGCGAAAAGACCCAAAGGGTCTGGAGAAAAGCGACGGAACACTCCTGCCGCAGTTCCATCGCCCATGGTGCAACAGATGGTAGAAATGGGTTTCAAGAGGTCCCGTGTCGAGTTTGCACTGAGGGAGCTAGGAGAGGAGTCTGAAGAGCCGAGAGCAGAACTAATTGTGGCTTGGCTTCTGGATCACCCTGATGTAGAGGTTTCAAAATGATTTCACTTTAAAATACACAGTACAAAAATATTTGAAAGCAATAGCAAGCTTTCAACTCCTTCGCGGAGCCTTGTTCACGCAAAATGAGAATGCTTGAGGTGTTAGCGGTCACAGTCTTTACAAACACGTGACCGCAGCAGATTGCTCCAGATGTGGGGGAGCAAATATCTGCCTGTGTCCTTGTTCAAATCAGGCCTGTTAACACGGATTTAGATTGCTTCCTTGATTCCCCGTTCTAATCATCGATCTTCGTAGTCCAACACTTCGACTTGGACTTGGTGTCCTGGTGTAGAGGTTGGCTGAACTTATTATAAAGATGTACACTTTGCCAATTTCTCTTGTGCTGTTAAATCTAAACATGCTAATGGAAACACACAGAAAGAAGTGAAAATTTCAAATCTGGTGGATTGTGGTATTGCGCACAACCTTGACTGAAAAAATAACTGATTTATTTTGAAATAACTGATTATGTTTTTGCATTGAAAAAATAGTTCCTTTCATATGTAAAGACATCCTATTTGTTGTTTGCTTCCTTAAACGAACAAATGAGCTTTTTTAAAGCAATTAAACTATTCCAGCAAAATCACTTCAGTTCGACTTTCAGAATAGTTATGCGTTAAACAGACTGCTTGTCCGAACAGCCGCTCACAGACCAGAACTAAATTACAAACAAATCTTTCTCATAAATGGCGGCGATTTCAATATCTTTTTGTCAACGTTAAATTTGCCTGGCATGTCTCGTTCTTGAGTTCAAAAATTGTTACCGAAAGTGAGGCTTGCAAAGCAATATTAGTTGTTGGCAAGATAATATTAAAATTGCCGCAATTTATGAGAAGGGTCTGAGAATTTTTGTTTTGTCTGACTGAAGAATTTGTTGATCAAATTAACAGCCACCGGAGAGATTTGAGCCACCACCAGAGATTCTATCATCGGATGACGATTCGAGCGCGTTGGATGATGACGATGATGATGAAGATGACAGTGACGAGAGCTCAAGTAGTGATAACAACACAAGCTCGAGTGACAACGAAAGCAGCCCATCACCAATGGGTTTTAAGAAGCGCAGTGATCTTACAAGCAATGATGAGTATGCACGTTATGTGAGGGACAGTATTCAGGTTGGGATGATGGTCCGGTGCTGTCGCACGTACGAGGAAGTGCATGAAGGAGACATTGGAAGGGTTATCAAGGTGCGTTTATTAAACTCTACATTGTTGCTATGCTACTGCGCATGCTTCGTTCAAACGATGCGTCACTAAGCGAAAAATGAACCGCAGTGGAGAGAAGAAGTAAGGTTAACTAAGATAAAGCTTTCGAGAAATCTCGTTTAGAAATAGAAAACTTAACCATTAGATTTACTCGGGATTAAAATGATTAATAGGAAGACCGATTCGCTTCAATTCCTGGTTGAAAAAAGTTCACCTTGAACAACCGTGAGGAGATGAGTTTTATCTTCAATTTGAGACGGTGATCAGCGAGTTTGATCTCAAAGAACATGTATCAATGAAAGGGTATTAGTTTATTGAAACATGAAACATGGTTATTCTTACGACCTTAGTGCAGATATTTAATTAACGGTTCTTAGAGAGAAAACGAGCTGTTTGTTTGTTATCTGTGCCTTTTTATGGATTTCTAGCTTGACCGCGATGGACTGCATGATTTGAACGTTCAAGGTGACTGGCAGAGGAAGGGCGGCACTTACTGGGTCAGATATGTACACGTTGAGCTCCTGGGACGTGACAGTTACGGTAAGTTATACTCTAACTTTTGGGTGATACATGATCATAATCAACACATGGAGATATTATTTATTATGAAGGCACTGATGAAAAACCAGAGTTTTCGCTTCTACTAAAAAATCATACTTTCATGCGTGCACTGAAGATGCCATTTTTATTTTTCACTAGTGAGGGTATTGGTGTCGCCATGGTTACTAACGTGATAACTAAGTTAAGAGAGTTTCCCGCTCTGGCACGCGGCCGTTGTGCACGTGATTCATGTATAAACTTCAACAATTACTACAAGACAGGCAGAACGTTACATGGCCGCTTTGAGATACAAATTTGACCTTGCCGTTCTGAAAATATTGAAGATACAGTATACTCTTTGTCAGTATCTAAAGATTTTTTGCACGATATGTTCTCCAAAAAAGTCTTGCTCTCAGTTGCTGAGATGATTCTACTTCTTCTTTATTCAGCCCAGCGTGGTATTATCAAGGTTGGTGACAGGGTACGGGTAAAGGGGTGCGTGACCACGCCCAAATACAAATGGGGGTCAGTAAATCACAGCAGTATTGGCACAGTGGTGTCACTCAGTTCCAATGGAAAAGACGTAAAAGTGGATTTCCCCCAGCAAGCAAATTGGACTGGTCTTATTTCCGAAATGGAAGTCGTACCCGCTAAACACCCGGGAATCACGTAAGGAATCTATAACTAGTACCTTGATAGTGGAGTGAAACAAAGGGCTTTAACCTAAGTAACGTTTACAAGCAAATCATTTCAAACCCTAACACCTTCGAGACATGAAACAAAGAAATCTTTGCCTCAAACCGCTATTCAAGTACAGTTTATTGCAAAATTAACAAGGCTCGAATGCCTTTTGTTTAGCAAGAAAAAATATCTTTTTAGATTTTTGGGTGGAGGAAAGGAGACTTGGAATGTACATTATACCTATATAGAGTTAATTGGACATTTTTTTATATGATTTGTGCATTTTTTTATGTTTTATGCATTTTAACGCATTTCTTAAGATGATCACGTCTCTTCGTAAAAACCAGTTTGGAAACAGTTTTAATGACACTGTTGAACCAAAAAGAGACTCTCGCGAGACTTCTTTAAGATTGTTTCCGAGAATTGTTTTTTGTGTTATTGACTAAAATGTGAATTTTTGTAATCATTTTGTTTTGTTATTACAGAGTACTAGCGTTAGATCTCGAAACGTTACTAATGTTGTTAAAATTGAAAGAGAATGACTACTCGTTTGTTTGACTTGTAGGTGTGACGGCTGTCGCATGTACCCTTTAGAAGGGGCTCGCTTTAAGTGCAAGACATGTCCAGATTTTGACTACTGTGAAAACTGCTTTCGTGTGCGGCGAACCCATCGACATCCTTTCCATCGTTACGATGAACCAGGAAGCATTCCTGTTAATGCTGGGAAACCTGGGAAAGGAAGAAAACGACTCAGTGCAAATCCGAGTGGCGCAGAAACGATTGTAAAGGAATGGACACGCATTGTGAGAAACCTATCTGTCTCGTCAAGGGAGAATCATGCCAGTAGACTATTGGACGGTACTGACTCTTACTGGCAGTCTTCAGGCTCGCAGGGGAAGGTAAGTACATCACGATTAGCAATGAAATCAAGGAAATCGGTCAAATAATCAATCAGGTAATTAGTCAATAGGCCAGTTCCAAAATATACTCCACTGAGCAAAAAAAGACCTTCAAATTGAGACTAGGGGCTGAATTTTTATACATTTGCTGTATTTATTAGCACGTAGCCCAAATTTTAAACCAATCAACAATCAGTATGCCAATGAACAATAAATCGAACATTCAATCAATAAAATAATAATAATAATAATAATAATAATAATAATAAAGATTTAAAGTCTCTTTTTCTGAGGAATTCAAAGACACTGAAAACTTATTTACAATAAATTGTCATGAAAAATTAAAAATTGAAAATAATTATACTGATTAAAACACTCAAAATATTTCTTGAATAAAAAAAGTTTTCAGTTTTAGTGCTTCTTAAATCTGTTGGAAGCTCATTCCACAATTTAGGGCCAGAAAGAGAAAAAGCACGATCTATAAAGAACCCCATCAATCAACCATTACAGAAATATTTGTTTAAACTAGATTTGTACTATGTGCGTATACAGTTGGATAACAAGCTGCCATTTCTTCAGTTTAAAATTGATTTTCGCTACAGCTGATATACAGCGAGTACTTAACTGAAGTAGAAGTAATCTTTGGAAGCAATGGCTGCTCTATTTGGACCCTAGCAAACATCTTACAAATTTCTTTGTCAACAGCACTGGATCCGACTTGAGTTGGTACCGGACCTGCTTATCCATCGTCTGACCATGACAGTGGACCCAGCAGATAGCAGTTACATGCCGTCCGTGGTTGTTGTGACGGCTGGGGATTCGCTTTCCAAGCTAAAAGAAGTTAAGACCATTCACATTGGTCACAATGACTCTCTCATAACACTTATGGAAGATGTGCAGGAGGTGAGCCCTCTTGTGTAATTGCTACTTTCTCTCTCATCTACTTACTGACTTACTTACTTACTTTCTTACTTACTTGCTAACTTACTTACTTATTTAATTAATTAGTTGTTAACTTACTTACTAACTTACTCACTCACTTACTTACTTACTTACTTACTTACTTACTTACTTACTTACTTACTTACTTACTTACTTACTTACTTACTTACTTA
>JAOBAT010018568.1:0-32048 GCA_026413305.1 Hydrozoanthus tunicans | reverse complement strand
TTGCCCCCCCCCCCCCCCCCCCGCGACAGTTCCGTTCCGGTGTACCAACTTTTCTGTATAAGAATATCAACTCACGAAGCGCGGCGATGATATATCGACAAGTATTTGCTTCGCTGTCTCGTTATAGCGAAGCTATCGGAAACTTTTCCGCATAGGAGGGCAACTGGCCGATCGCGCGCGAATTCTCTGTCTTTTGCCGTGCACATCGCGCTCGTCAGCTGTGTTTCAAGTGGACACTACCTGGATGAAAATGTAAATACCGTTTTTAAACTCCGTTGTATTTCAACCTCATTTTGAAAAAAAACGATGATCGAACAAAAATTTAAAAATTGAAAACTGCTAATGACATTATAAAAGCTGGACTAGTTATTAACTCATTATACGAACAGCTAGACTCGACAGAGTAAGAAATCGGGTAGCGGCAAATATCTTTACCAGCTTGTTTCAATTCACTCATATCCGCTCCATGAAATCTAGATTTAACACTTTGGTCCTTTGGTTTATCTTTTAAAGATTTCGCTGAGATTCCTAAAGTTTTCATCATGTGGTCACAATTATAAACATTAAATAACGGACAACAACCAATCGGGTTTTAAAAAATTTTTCGTTAGTGGTTAATGACCTCAACCACGGTTTGGATGAAACGCTACTATATACCTCAGCTAGATGTTAGTCCGTTTTAATAACTTCAACAGCGACAGCCGGTATGGGTGATAGTAACTAAGTAAGATTTTTTTCTGTTCCATGTTCTTTGTGGTTGTGAGCAGCAGCATAGGTATAAAAACAGATTAGAAACTATCAAAAAATAATTGATGCGGATCAAATATTAGTCATGTTGCAAAAAGCACACTTTGTGAGACAAAATATTTTTTAAGGTTTTAAACGAAATAGCCGAAAGCAATTTCCGACAGTTTGCCAAAATAACCAAAAGAATTTTTTCTTTTATTGAAAGTATTTTTAGAGACCAATCAATCGGCTTCTGCTGCTCAGGTACATATACATTTTTAGTCGGCTAATTAAAATCTTCATTAGATAAAAATTGGAATGCGATGTCTTGGCTGTTGAAAAGGAAGTACAGGAGACGACAGAAGAAGAAAGCGAACAAAACATAATTAAGTTGCCTCAATATTCCTCTAGGCAATCGAAATGCCATGCAGTGCTGAATTTTTGACAATAGAAATTTTATTTAGTGAAACCGTATAGTTCAGATGTCATTATCACAGAACTGTTCACTGCATACGAAATGGCGGAGGTCGCAAGAATAACAAACACTTTGTAGAAATTGCTTTTAGCCGGATAACACGGCCTTAATTTAACTGGCTCATTTGCTCAAGAGAACGTAGGCCTGTGACAAATCTTATCACTGCTTCCTAAAATGCGGCGTGAAACTTAGCACTTGCCGCCAAAACACACTTACAAAGCTTCAAGATAAAATTGATGTAGGCATCGATAATTCGTGGACAAGTAACATTTATATAATAGCTCTTATCTGCTTTGCTATAAAGCCCTCCAATCAAATTTATCCGTTTGTTCTTAGAAAAAACTCAATCACTGATAAATAAAAGACAGTTGCAGAGAAGTATTGTTGCAAAAAAACTAAACTAAATGGCAAACTAATAAGTTTTCCCAACTTTGCAAATGGATAGGAATTTTCGTCTGCTCAGCAGTTGTTATTTGCATATGTGTGGGCTGGTTGTTATTTTTTTGAAACTCATGTTTTGTTTTCGTAGCTGGTGGCTCGCAAAACTTTTAAACTGCGCCCAAGCTTTCTTGACAGCTAGATCAGGTGGAGGTTTTTAAATTGGCTTGGCGCCAGATTCATTGATATTGACCTGTTACCTGCTAAAGGCCTTTTAAAATTTAAATACATTTATATACACCAGCACACGAGCGTCCTTCCACGGCAAGAAAAGACGCGCGATTGTTGACAAGAATGCGTAGCCAATGATCCGGTGAATTTGCATGCTCTAAGCTGAAACTCAAAATATTTTAAAGGAAAAGCTTTTATTAGTTAGTGAAAGTAATTTTAGGGAAAAAAACCCCTTAAAACTTGGTGCCAACTCAAAAACAATGCCTATTCCGACTGGTTCGACGACTTCAATCCAAAACCACCCCTTGGAGGCTGCGTCATTAATGGGCCATACATCGTTTGTTGAAGGGGCCGAATTCAGTGCAAATGGAAAATATATCGTTTCAAGTTCTTCAGGTATAGTATAGCTCTATCTTTTGCAGATATATTTGTATAATCAACATTTGTCACGAGCTTAACTCTGCAAAGACCTCTTTGATAGTCGCAACAAGACTTTATGAATTTTAATTCATTCAAATATCAAACAACTCGCAAACTAGTCTTATACAGAAGTATCAGTGTTTGGTTGGTAAGTTTTGAGTATTTTGCAAAAGAAAGTTTCACGCGAAACGAAACTTTTAAGTTAGGAAAAAGCCTTTTTCGGCCAATAAAGACTTAGCCGGTTTTCGGAGCCGTCTTTTTTTTTGACTTGCTGCACCATAACGAGGTTCCCTTAATCAAGATGGCGGACGAGGAGTACGAAACGACGACAGTCGGAGCCCTAGTTGCGGCGGTTGCATTTGGTGCGCTTGTCCTATTACTTTTTATCCTCTCTAGACTGAAAAATAGAGGTAAGCCTCTAGATGTACAAGTGGAAGAGGAAGAAAAAGAACAAGAAGCGAAGCAGCAAAAACAGAATGGAGCTTTGAAAAGATCGAAAGGCGGAAAGAAACGCATAGGAAGTTCCAGCGGTTCAGGCACGGTGCAGTTCAACCGAAGACAATTTGCAGTTCTAAAAGGCCACACATCAGATGTCTATGATTTAGACTTCAGCTTAAATGGCAAATGTTTAGCATCGGTTGCACAAGGTTACGTCTTTTGTTCATTTGTTGCTTGGAGGAGCGAATGAGTAATTTGTTGACGTGTCAGTTCAAACACGTACTCACGTGCACGAAAGGGTTGCCCAGTTTTTAGGGTCAGGGGCAATTTACGCAAAGACTAGATAAATTAATCTAGGTTGAATATATAAGTTCTATCATTAGATGCTAGTTCTTTACTTTCAACTACTGAGCTATTTTGTTTTTATTTTATTACCAGCCCCCATCAAGGTCTGCTTTTTTAAATTTAGTTTCGCAGGATGCTTTCAGACATTTCTTTTATACACACCCGTATAATTGCAAACAAAAAGAACACTAGAGGAAAATGCAGTTTGTTAGAAAGTTCATTGCACTGCAGGTGCAATGTAAAATGATTTTATTACATGGCAATTTAGATTTGATCCTGCACGCCTGTTGGCCAAAAATCGATTCAATAACTCCCCATATTAAAAGGACTTGGTAGTTTTTGGACTGATTTCTCGTTTTTGTATGTTCTCTTTTACTGACAAAAAACTGAAGCCATGTAGTATTCAAATATCTTTAGTTAAAAACTTCATTTGCTCTGTCTGTCTGGGAAAAGAGTTGCCCTTGGTTATTTACATTCAGTCCATACAGTGAAAGACCTCAGGCAAATATATTCCCCAAACACATCTTAGGGTCAGCTGATCCTGAAGTAGATGATATTGTTTTAGTGATTACAAATCAACTATTGTTTCCAAATCAAACTGAAAAAATGTCTCTTCTTTTGAAGAGGAAATGTTTGTTATCACCTAAGTATACTTTTTTGACAATTTGTAGCAAACTCAGAAAGAAAAAAAAGTTTTTTTCATACTAGCAAGCAATGACTAGCCATTTCTTTTTTCTAATTCATTGATCAGCTTTTCCATTTTTGGCTCAAGTTACCTTATTAGCCATGCGCCTTGAAATATGGGCCATTTTGACTTCTATCCAACTACAGGGCCAAGGATTTTTCAAGTGACAGAAACCAATCAGATTACCACTGAGACAAAAGTTGCTAATAACTGGTTCAATAAATACTAATTAAATTTGAGTACTCTCAAGAGAAAAAAATTAAGATAAATTTATCTGCATAACAAATTTGTTTTTGTCAAAAACAAAATGGTTGATGATTAGTGTTCATTATATACTGGGTCTCAAACATGCTTCTGGGAAGCAATTTTATTTAATTTGCTGTTAAAATAATCTAAAATTGTGCAGCACCAGACCAAAAACTGTGTCCCGAATTTTCAGTGCTAACAGGCAAGTTTTTCCAAAAATAAAGATGAAGGTATTTACCATGTTCTTTTTGATTCAACAGATAGGACAATCAGACTTTGGAGTGTAAAAGACTTCAAAGAGAAGGAGCACAAGTAAGACATAATTATATCCTGTAACAAATACTATAATTATAAATTTACCTGAGGACCTATAGTATGACTTAATTATACTAAGTGTGAGGGCTTGTTGAAAGTTGGCAGTGCTTACCACTGAGGGTCAGTCATGGGACAACATGCTGAAAGCTTTAAGAGTATTCATTTGGTTTCAAAAATGAGTATATTAAGAAAAATATTTGTGTTAATACTGAAAGTGGTGCCCCTATATAGATAATTGTACTGTCTAGTATACTTTTAGAGATAGGTTATGATTCAAGATGGAATTTTCAGAAGTTCAATTAGTTTAATTATTATTTTGCAACTTTGTGTAAAAAGCTAATGAGATATATAGTCTAAAGATTGTGCATCATGAGACCAACGAGTGTTTAAAAGGTGTATTATTGCTCATATTTTTTTCAGATATGTGCGAGCAAATATAGATTTTGATCATGCAACAAAAGTCAATTTCAGTCCAGATTCCAGGTAAGTCCTGCAATTATAAACTTAAGAAATTAAATAATAGATAAGTAGACAGATGTTTTTATTTACCCAGGGCAATTCCTTCAGTCACTTTACAAATAAATCACTATTATCAATGGAAGCCCTAATTTGATTTATCAGTCTTGAATTTTGACTCAATGACATATAATACCTGGTTGTATGGATCTAAAATTTAAGGGAGATCAGTCTATTTTACAAACTGTTAGTAAGCATACAGAAAATCTACAGTGAATCTTACAAGTTAACTTTTAAAAATTGACAGGTTTTAGGTGGCAGCTTAAACAGTTGCCAATTGAAAGAATAATAAAAATAGATATAGTTATTATTATTATTATTATTATTATTATTATTTATGATAAAACCACTGCCTGGTTAGCCCAGCTCGCAAGGTGCCAGTCTGTCATGTGGGAAGCCTGGTCTACTTTATCTGAGTTGTGTAAGGAGAAGTTAACTGACTGGGAGTGAAAGGGTTTAAAACTCAGAACAGATTACCTTAGTCGTCAAAAGATGGCTGGTTAGGTACCTTAGTAGCAAAGGTTTCCCTGTACAAATTGCAGTCATCATAGATAGCTGGTTTTGACTTGCATCAATGCAAGCACAATAATATATATTATATAGATATTTATTTTGATAAACTATTCTGTTCAGCCCTGAATTGTCAATGCAAATACTGTAGCTATGTTTCTGAATAAACAGAAGCCAAAAGTTGAAACAAAATTGAAGTTTTGCCTCTGATTACTGGACACTTATATTCAACTGCAGAATAAAGTTTGTATAATTATTAATAAAAAACAAAATGGCTCCAACTATTGTCCAGCTTAAAATTAATAAATATCTTAAACATCACAAAAGCTTATCAACCTTTGTACATAAACATCAGAGAGCTGTCTAAAAATAAAATGTAGCGCTGTAAACCAAGTCAATGTTTTGATAAAGCAATGAAACAGATTGGTGGCCAGCTGCAGAAACAAGTTAATTAACTTTGTAGCTACTATAGTAATAGAATCTTGTTAATGTTGGTTGTTTGGCCTGCAGCGAGGACTTGAGTGACCCCTCACAACCTCTTCGCTTCAGGTTTGTAAAATGTGATTAATACTCTTTAAAACAAAATTAAAACTAATGATTTTTGTACCCAAAAATAACTATTTTGAAAATAAATCTACACTGTTCATTGTGCTATATAAACGTATTATAGTTTAGTCCAAGACTAAATGAGAAATTTGTTTTTGTAACCTTTTATAACATACTCTAATAATTATTCATAATTGTATTGTTTATATAAGACAAAAAATAGTACTTAAATCAATAATTTTTGGAAGCTGTCAACATAGAACAGTGTTGCCGACCAAAGGAATGATAAACATTTCAAGTCAATCTAAATAGTTAAAGTGCAAACTTAGTACACATAAAAACACCAAGTTTTGGTTTAAAAGTGATATCAACACTATACCAATAATTGGTGTTAATAACATGAACCTTTGTAATGACTTTTAAGATAATCATAAACTAGAAATTAACAGTTTTAATAATATTTTTGACACTAAGTTTTGAGCAGTTGTTACAAACAGTGTCAAAGCTTTTTATCTGACAAAGGGCTAATGCAGCTTTTTATCTGACGAAGGGCTAATGCAGCTTTTTATCTGACGAAGGGCTAATGCAGTTTTTTATCTGACAAAGGGCTAATGCAGCTTTTTGTCTGACAAAGGGCTAATGCAGCTTTTTATCTGACAAAGGGCTAATGCAGTTTTTTATCTGACAAAGGGCTAATGCAGCTTTTTGTCTGACAAAGGGCTAATGCAGCTTTTTATCTGACAAAGGACTAATGCAGCTTTTTGTCTGACAAAGGGCTAATGCAGCTTTTTATCTGACAAAGGGCTAATGCAGCTTTTTATCTGACAAAGGACTAATGCAGCTTTTTATCTGACAAAGGGCTAATGCAGCTTTTTATCTGACAAAGGGCTAATGCAGCTTTTTATCTGACAAAGGGCTAATGAAGCTTTTTATCTGACAAAGGGCTAATGCAGCTTTTTATCTGACAATCCTACCTGATATCAGTTATCATAATTGCAATACAGAGTTTAAAATTATAATGTTTAGAAAATATGCCTTTTTTGTAGATTGTTCAATGTAGATTATAATTTTGACTGGCTGTTTTTGGCATGAATAGACAGTAATTTTGAGTTGATGGAATCAGGTTTCATCTCTGATCTCATAGGCAGCTATCCATTTTCTGATTCCCCCTTTAATAGAATCACTTCATCTTAAATTGCAATTTAAAATAAAATTCGCCAGAAGGATCACAAATTTGCTGGCTATCCCAGGAAGCTATTTTGAACCCTACAATAGACCATTTCTGAGTTATGCTCTGCTGGTACTGCTTACTTACAAGACTTCAAGCTGAGACCAATTGCTTAAAATACAGCAGCTTGATTATCACTTGATTCACTTATTCATGAGTATGCTTTTTTGTATACTCACTTTTTCCCCCTAAAAATTTTAGGGCATTTATCACAGCTCTTGCAAATGGGAACACTATCCGAGTATTTAAAGTCAGTAAGAAGAAAGATGGATCAGGGACTACAGTCACTGGAGAGTTTGACTTCCCTGTTAAACATAAAGCTGAGATCATCAGCTTGGCAGTTTCGTCCAATGGAAAGTTTATTATGTCAGCTTCAAAAGATACGATGATTGTGATTTGGAACCTGAAAGGTTAGTTTGAATTATTCATTGAATTTGAGTTGTTTTTTTATGATGAGGCACCACCTCTTGAGTGAACCACCCTAGATAAGATATTAATTTACCAATACAACTGGGCCTGAAAGGGTTAAGAGATTATTGGTGGGTTATCGGCAGGTTAAGAGTTGAAATGGACTTACAACTCTTATTGCATCTCTTGACATTTTCCCACTAGGCGACATCCTCTCAATTCTGGATACCAGGCAAATGAACAACAGCTTTGCAGCCATTTCTCCTTGTGGAAGATTTGTTGCTTCTGCAGGTAAGAAAATTCTGCCTAACTACGGCTTTGATCTGAAGTAACAATGAAATTCATAACTTAGCTGCACATGGGCTTTGGATTGTATTTACCTTATTTTTCTTTGTTTCTTTAGGTTTTACTTCAGATGTAAAACTTTGGGAAATTGAGTTCACAAAAAATGATTCATTCAAAGAGGTAATGTATTGACATTTATCAAGAGAAAATGAGGGGATGGAGAGGGACATTGAGAGTATTATCCAGGGTTTGTCAATCCAATTAAAGTTTTTTTTAGTTGAAGGAGGTCTGTTTTGTGAGATGTTCACACAGAGTACAACTTCGTTTTGGAAGTCGCTTTCATTTACAAAACTTAAAGCGTACGCTCTCCACTATTTTTTTCCTTTTACATGGCACTCACTTACCATTTCAGATTGCAAAGTTAATCTTGGAAAACACCCTTCCATATTAGAGCCAATCTATAAATAACTTAAGTGGAATCGACATATCCCAAAGCATGGACTGGGAGCACCCTTTTCTGTTCCCCCATTTTCCCTTGTATTACTGGCCCCATGATTGAAAGGCAT
The DNA here is from genome assembly GCA_026413305.1 of Hydrozoanthus tunicans. Classification (NCBI taxonomy): domain Eukaryota; kingdom Metazoa; phylum Cnidaria; class Anthozoa; order Zoantharia; family Hydrozoanthidae; genus Hydrozoanthus; species Hydrozoanthus tunicans. The sequence goes on along the minus strand of JAOBAT010018568.1, from coordinate 23,730 downwards.
GAAATGCAAAATTTACCACTGCTCTCTGTTTGGCATCTGACCCTGTGCATGCTATCATCATTATTTTGATACAATGATGTAGATAATTATTGGTACAGAAGAATTAACTAGTACATGATCATCCTTTGATCTTTTCTTGTCAAGCCAGAACAATGTAAAGTGGGCCACTATGAGTGAGGTATTAGAACTAACAATAGGCAAGTTTCAGTCATTGTTATTAAGGAGTTGACTGTTATCTGATTGATAGTTTGAAACAAAGATTTGTTTGTTAAAGGTCCCAAAGGTGTTTAGATTTGAAAAGGTTTGTTAATTGTAAGTATTGTGTCACCTGAAATCCGCCTATACATGGTGGATAAGTCTTTCTGTTAGCCTTTACGATTCTGTGAAGTGTTATTCTGATGTTGATGATCCTTTAAAATATTGGTTGAAACTGTGGTGGGGCTGTCTTATATATTCACAGACAACCTCTTAGAGAATGATATGTCAATATACCTTGGAGATTTTGGAAGGTGCCTGACGTACAAACTGACTCTAGGAAAAGTGGTGTCTACCATGCAGAGAGTTACTCTATCTTAGGGGATGTCTTACATACCCACATACCATCTCTGTGAGAATGGTATCTGCCTTGGAGACTCCATATGTGGTTCTGCCCACATATTCACAATTCATCTCTAGGTGCAGTAAAATCTACCATGGTGCTGCCCCTACGAGTGCTAACTGGGTATGATTTGAGCAGTCCTGGCCATGGCACAACCAAAATTATTTTACATAATTCATTAAATATTGCGATGTTTCTTATGCAGGTCTCCAGGGCCATGGACCTCAAGGGCCACACAGCTGGAGTGTACCACTTTAGCTTCACAGCAGACTCTTCAAGGTTATTTTTAATTTTTGATTTTTAACTAAAACTTAGTGCTGTATAGTGGAACCCTGCCTTAGGGCCAACTCGTTATAATGGTCAGGTCACTTTTTTTGGTTTGCAGATTGAAAGGACATACACTTTCTTATAAACGTTTCTCATTAACATGGTTGCCTGTTATTGCAGCCAATTTTTTCTGGCCCATAGGTGACCATATTATTTGGGTTCCACTGTATTTACTTACCCTCTGATGCACCTTTCCTAAGAAACAAGTTATTAGTGTGTGATGAGAGAATTTACTTCTTCCAGGCCTGAACTCTACATTGCATTTTGTTTGTGCCAGTTATATGTATCCTCTTTCTCGTCTCTCTTTAGAATGGCCACAGTTTCTAAGGATGGTACATGGAAAATTTGGGACATTGATGGTAAGCTTACTTCTTTATCAGTAATAATAAACAATTTTATTTCAAAACTATTCTCCAATGCAAACTCTGAGTTTTTTCACCATAAGCAAGTTTCCTAACCTTACCAATCAGCTTGAATTCAAATTCAGGTGCGCAAATAGTCCTAAAAATTGCCAAAAATGTTCCAGAGAAGTTCAGCAAAAATGTTTGAATTCTGTAACCAGTTAAGAGCAGGTAACTCCAATATCGCACATGTTTATTTTATTTTTGAATGACATAGTTATTCTAACTCCTTTATAGTGGAATACAAAAAGAAGCAAGACCCCCATCTCCTGCTGACTGGCATTTATGACGCATCTTGTGGTGTTTTCAACAACATGCTGATCTCCATGTCCCCGGATGCTTACGTCACAGCCATTGCTATGGGCCGCTCAATAGGCCTGTTTAACACCGAGACTGGTTCACTAGAGGAATTTTTAGAAGATGTTCATGGCGGTACGTACAACTCTACGAATGAACTGGCTTCATTTTCGCTTGATTTCCAGCTGAGTTATAGTTTGTTCTAAAGGTTTTTGAGTCAACACTTTTCAGGAACGCCTCTCCTAATGGACACTTGTTTGCTCGTTGACTCTTCTCTATTACGGTACCCTAATGGACACCTCTCCTAATGGACACCTCTCCTAATGGACACCTATTGCAATGGACACCTCAGGAACACCTCCTAAGGACACTTCTTCTTAGGGACACCTATCCTAATGGACATCTATAGCAACAGACACCTTTTCTCAGGAACACCTAATGGACACCTCTTCTCATAGACACCTCACCTAATGGGTACCTATCACATAAGACACCTCTCCTCAGGAATACCTAATGGACGCCTCTTCTCATAGACACCTCACCTAATGGACAACTCTTCTCATAGACACCTCACCTAATGGACTCTTATCGCAACAGACACCTCTTCTCAGGAATACCTAATAGACACCTCTTCTCATAGACACCTCACCTAATGGACAACTCTTCTCATAGACACCTCACCTAATGGATACCTATTGCAACAGACACCTCTCCTTAGGAATACCTAATGGACACCTCTTCTCATAGACACCTCACCTAATGGACAACTCTTCTCATAGACACCTCACCTAATGGTCACTTATTGCAACAGACACTTCTTCTCAGGAATACCTAATGGATACCTCTTTTCATAGACACCTCACCTAATGGACACTTATCGCAACAGACACCTTTTCTCAGGAACACCTACCCTACTGGAAACCTCTTTTCAAATACAACCGCCCTAACGAACACCTATCACAACAGACACTTCTTCTCAGGAAAACCTACCCTAATTGACAGCTCTCCTTATAGACATCTCCCCGCACATCCACCTGTATAACGGGCAACTGCCTTAACGAATGCTACTCATAATAGACGCGTATTCATTACAGACACATCTACTAACAGACACCTAGTATGAACGATAGCTCTTCTCACAGACACCTCTCTTCTGCTCTAGTAAATCCTTGCATATTTTCTTTGAAAACCCTCTCTAATCTTGGCCCCCCTATGAGCAAGTGCCAAAACACTCTTCTTCTTTATTGTGGCAAGCTGGGTGGTCAGGCGACGATACTTTGACTACGTTGCACAACTTCCTGTTTTAACCTGCACTATGATCACCGTCTTAAACTCTTCATCAAATGGACGAGTCTACTGACTATAAAATGAATTTGATACTAAAATGTTTCCAAATTATTGTGCTTCAGATGAAATCACGTCAATTGCCTGGCACCCAAGCTCTCGTTACCTGGCAACTGCCGGTGGCGCAGACAAACAAATCCGGGTGTGGCACAACGCCGCCGGGCTGAAGGTACAGATCGGCGATCTTCAAGGCAAACTGTATCGAACGAAGAGTGACACCATAAAGGTAAATAGTCCCAACTAGTCTGTGAGCATTTAACTTTTCTTGCGCTTTATTAGCATGATATAGCACATTGCTTGAGAGAACAGAAGGATCGCTCACACAAGACAGACTGGTGAAGTTGAAAGCAATAAGATATTAACAAGGAAAATGAGGACCGTAGTTGGTGAATGAACCATCATAACAGCTGCCGTGTTTGGAGTTAAAAGGGTTAAATTTATAGGGCTCTAGGTTTCTTATTATGCAACATATTCGAACATAAAAAGGACATCGATCAAAATCCCAAATCTGATGGACGAAATTAAAAATAACTTCTTTTAGACACGAGAACTTCGTTTTGTGTAGAGTTGATAGTTTACGAAAATATGTATTACAGAGTTGACCAACATTTATCATACAGGAACTTTTCAGAAAAATGGTTAACCACATTTTTTTATCGTCCTAGTATCGTGTAACGACACCCTTCAAGAAAAATAGACTCAAATAAGATACTTCACCAGTTATTACATGTTGACAAACCTAACACTTTACCGTGTTATGTGTGTGTCTCGTTCAGTTCATTCTAAAATTATTTTTCTTGGTTTATAATAGACCCGAATTGAGCAGCAAATCTTGGAAGCAAGGTAAACAAAAATTTTAAATCTTTAAAAATTATTTTTTTGGCAAGAGTCAGTGATCTGATTCACTTGCGATTAAAACCGATTGGTTGTTTGGGCCAATTATCTCATCAGAAAAACTTGACCCCAAAGAGGCTGTTAAACAGTTGTAGTCGCATCTCAGCAGGCGTCACGTTGTTGATGAAAGCATAACCACTGAACAAAGATACTGCGAAATCAGATCTTTTTAGGAGTTGTCTCCGATTTCTGTAGCTTCAATTTGGAACAAAATAAAACGATTCAATTTTGAACTTTAGCGGATGAATAATGCACTATCATCTTACTCACCCCACCTTTCGGAGCTGACTTTCTGGGGAGGAGAGGGGGCAAAAGATTTTCTTTACCAAACGTGTTTGTGTAGATTGTTTATCCCACGGTGCCCCTCACCCTACCCCACAAAACCAAATGGCTATTTCTTACGTAGCTTGCCGAGTATTAAAGTGTTGTTTTTCTTTCGTGAACAGGGCTTCGTTGGACAAGCTGAACATCTAAAAGAATGAAACGCTGTACCATCGTTAGCCGAACTGCGGGCATGTATCGCAGTTCTGAGTATAAACTTGCCCCAGCCTTGAGCGGACACCTTCCGACCCTGATAGCTGTTAACAACTCTCCCTCTTACGACAGTCTCAGACCAAATCATAGACTTTGGCTGCTGGAGAGGTCGCAGAACGAGATTAAGAACGACTAACTTTGTCTCCGCTACCCTGAAATTAGGATTTTAGAATCAATTTCTTATGTATTTACGAATATTGTTCGATATTATTCTTAGCTATAATAAATCTCCTGACCGTACCAGATTCTAGCCATTCTTTAGTTTTAACCCTTTCTAAGACTGTCCGACTATGAATTTATTATTTGTCATAACTTATTTCCATAATATTTCTATGAGTAGTTTGGGGATTTAGTAGTTCATGATTAAGATTTTTTTTAACCGATCAGCTGTAGGGTTGAGAGAGTTAAGAATTGTTTAGTTTACGTTATTGCTAAAACAGTTATGAATGTTTTAAGAATATTTTTATTTGAAAAGAGATGTTTTGGGTTAGATTCTATTTTGATAAGCGTTTTCTTTCCAGTTAGTTTCAAGCGATGTGCGCAAAACAGGCGATTGTTCAGTGGTTCAGACATTCGAAGTTCATAGTTCATTTTACAAGTCAAGTATTAAAGGGCCAGCAGCGGGAATAATCAGAATGAAAAACTGATTTGGCTTTCGTCTTGAACTAACGTCTCGCTTTGAAAAATTGGTGTTAAAGGATAACAATCAGCCCTGGCCTAGTTTTTATAAGATCTTAAGACTTGCTTCGCGGACACAGGAGCGGGGGTTTCCTACCAGGAAAAAAACGCTTTTTGTTTTCGGTTTCTTTCGTCTTCTTTTTATGCCAGTTAGTTTCGTATTGTTGTTTCCTTTCTTATGCATAAAAGAAAAATGTTTGGTTTATTTAGCAGAAACATAAATTTTATCAAAATATATATAACGACAGTTGAAATAAGTTTCTTTCTTTTGTAGTTTTAACTTCGTGTTAATACATTAAAAAGTCGATAAGTTATTGTATTTCGAACATCAAATATTGTGACCCACACCTTGTAAAAATATTAGGTTGTATTGCTCGCCAACGAGCAAAATAAAGAGAGAACCCTGTCTAAACTATAGTAGATAGACGATTTATCTTATTACCGCTTGTGAGTAAATACTGAAAAGTCATGACTTTTCTTCAGGATTTCAATATCAGAAACTTCAGTGTTGTTGTTAACTTAACACAGCATCATTCTTAATCTTTGATAACTTTGGTAAATATCGTACCCAGGCCTCCTTGGTAGGCGACGGTAAATCGCTGACGAGTTTGCTGTAGAGAAACTCGGAGGGGCTGGATCGCTAGAGAGGTGCTAGAGGGTAAGAGGGATGCTGTAAGATGGCGAGAGGGATGCTGTAAGATGGCGAGAGGGGTGCTGTAAGGAAAGGTGGGGCTGGAGGGTAAGAGGGATGCTGTAAGGAAAAAGGGGGCTGAAGGGTTAGAGGGGTGCTGTAAGGAAAGAGGGGCTAATGGCGAGAGGGGTGCTGTAAGGAAAGGTGGGGCTGGAGGGTAAGAGGGGTGCTGTAAGGAAAAAGGGGGCTGGATGGTAAGAGGGGTGCGTTAAGGCAAGGGGAGAGAGAGTTGCTGATCACTGATATATTTTCCAGACTAACATAAAACAGACAGAGTTTCAAAATTGAAGCAAACATTTTGAGTCAAAAACCTTAATCGAAGAAACATTTTGTCTGCTATGATTCTTTACATGGTAACCAACAGTTTCAGTTTCATTAATCAAGGTTTTTTATATTTAAATAGGTGACGACTTCAAATTAAATAGTCGGCTTTAGTCGCCGTCTGCCAGTTTTTATTGAAAACCCAGCCTTATTTATAGCTAAATACTTTATGAAGTTTCAATTGTGTCAAGAAGACTCCAAACTATTTGTCACTTGTTCTGAATGATACTCAATGATAATTAGGTTAATTGTTGTCACTTTTGCAATGGCGGCTTCGCATATCTTTCCCCCGTCTCGGCGTTCTTTCAAAATGAAGATAGGGCTCCCAACTGTTATGGTTTAGAAGCTTTTGACATGAGTAATAGCAGAGTGAAGCACCATCGAAATTCAGTGGATCCAAGCTTGCTTCAAAATGCAGAAAATATGCAAAGAAATTTCGCGTTGAAAGATCACGAGATAACAATGACTTCGACGTACAAAGAAAATGAAGCGTTGTGGTTTTCAAGGAGTCTTCCCTATTCAATGAACGCCTCAAGAGAAGGCAATTTTTGCCACGCAAGCAAGGAAAGTTTTCAAGTCAAAGAGGCTACAATCATAAAGATTTGCTCCGTGTTTGGTGCTATACAGTTAAACGAAGATAACGACAGTGTCGATGGCGGTAACATTGACAACTTCTCACCAACGCAACACACAGCGGAAAATAAGAAAGAACTAGGCGAACCTAGGATCACTCACAGATGGCATTACCCTTTGTTAGACCCGAGTAGGAGAGAAAAAGAGAAGAAGTCGGCAAAACGTACTGGGAAACTGCGGAAGTTCTTACTGAAGGTTGGACTGAAATCGTCCGCTGAGATGAAAGCAGTGAAGCGTAAACCAGTGGTGAAGATTAAAATAGATCAAAATATTTGAACGATTTCTAAAGTCGACACAGAACAGTTTGATTGGATACACTTGCACGTGTGACGCTTCCGCCTCCGAATCTTGGCTTGTTTTGGGGTGTAAACAGACTATGAGACTCTCGAATAAATCAAGTTGAATAAACTTTTGCTCCCCTTTGTTGCTTGGTTTTGACACCAGAAAGACAGAAAGACGCAGTGCCTCCCACCACTGTGGACCCGGGATCGAGTCCTGGTTTCCGCATGTGGGCTGGGATTTGTCGATCTCAATCTGACTCCGAGGGTTTTTCTCCGGGCTCTCCGGTTTTCCTCCCTTAACAAAATCGACACCCAGCCAATTCCATCTGGCTGTGGAGCTGTGCTCCGAGGTCATGCATGGGCCGTATATAGCGGCAGCAATATGCGTCTTAAAATACTTTCGGTCCGACCTCGTTGAGCTGCGTCCTTCGCAATTCAGTCCATGACTGCAAGTAAGGGCGATTAGCTCGCTAGTAGATATTATTATTATTATTATTATTATTATTATTGCTATTATTATTATTATTACCATTATTATTATTATTATTATTAACACAGACACACAGAAAGACAGACAGACAAACAGAGATCAAAAAATAGATTGGTAGATAGACAGACAGTTAAATTTCTTAGCTTAGACTAAAAATGTGTTTAGGCGATACATTTTCTAGCAGGCCATTGTTTCGCGACGTCAATCACTTTAAGAGTTGAAACTAAAAATATACTTCAAAGAAATTAATCTTTTCACAAAACAATGAAACAAAATCCTTAAGCCGGCAAAATCCCCGATATTTCTTAACAGAAATAAACATTTTAATTCTACATCGGATTGAAGAGTATGGCCGGTTAACTCAAGTTAATTATTCCATTCCAGTTTTTGCGCTATGTCGAGTTCTATATTTCCAGAATTACTGATAACAACTGAAATTTGCAAATTTTGGAACGAAAACCCAAATTCGATATGTAAACGGTTTCTATCCTGATATAAAATTGGCCTTACCGAAGTTAAAACGAATCTTTTCTTCTCTTTATCGTTTCTATGATCTAATTATCCACCGCATAATTACAAGTGCATGTGGTAACTATGGCAACGACTGATCGCACGTGAGCAGGAAACACCTTCGAAAACACGTGATACATAGATTTTGCGCGTACGAAAATCAAGATGGCGGCTCAGGAAGGCACGAGAGTTAGAAGGAAAAGGGTTGTTTCGGAAGAAGAGCGGTTTATTGATCTTATCTGTACTGCTGTGGCTGAGATGGATAAGGCAAATGGAGCTTCTAGACAGAGTATTGTAAAATTTGTTCAACAAAGTCAACAGGAAAATGTTACGAACAAGGTGAATCGTGCGTTACGAAAAGCGATCACCGATGGAATTCTTATTCATTCAACTGGCAGCGGACTAAACGGTTCCTTTATTCTAGGACGAGAAACATTGAACTTAATGCCTTCTAAAATATCTGATTCGAACTTACAATTTGCCAAGCGGGAAACTGTACAATTAAAAGAAGCAAAAATTCGAAAACTGTCAACAGTTGCGAAAGAGTTACAAGAAAGTTGCAGTTATAGTTGTGAAAGAATCATACAGTCAAGAAAGCGGCGAAGGAAGTCGGAAATACCCCAGGCCCAGCCTGTATGGAAATGCGAAACAACTCAAGTTTTATTACCGCTGGAAGAAGCACCAACAGCATCACAAAATTGTACTTCATCAACGTCGAATTTTCTGCAGTCGATTCTCAAGAAAACAAAATCAAAATGGAAACGAAAGAAATATTCGCGCAACTCAGTTGTCAAAACTCCCTCTTCTCTAAGGAAGAGAAAAGTACGTTTTGCGCGGTCTCCAAGTGTCGTCTTTATCAGCCCTCGTCGCAAAAGGGTTGTCCGGAAAAGGAGAAAGCAAAAACGTGTGTCTTTATAGTCATGATTTGTTCATCGTGTCCATGGAAAACAGACAGATTAAGCTGAAGAAATTCAAAATCTGTTGATACACTCCAAACATAGACTGTATTCTCAATGGCACATTTTCGGTGAGTTTTTGGTGTTAATTTAGAAATTACAGATCGACTGGTGTCGAGAGAGCTGACATTTTACCACACATCCTTATATCTTTTATTCTAACCGACAGCGCGCTCAAAATCTTTTTAAGTCCCAAACCGTTCGCACAATGATTACACAGCTGTTTTAAAGATAAGAGAACTGTTCAAACTAGAAAAGACTTCATAGCCATGGGAATCAACTTGATTCCGAACCAATGTACGCACCTGCCCATTTCAAAGAGCCAAGTATTGCAAAAGTTTAAAAGAATGGGTGGGTGGGGGGGGGGATGGGGATACAAGTAAAATGTTGTGTTTATCCTCTCAAGATTGATTTTAAAAAATGCTTGTAAATGATATATTACTGAACTATTCAGAAAAGAAGGAGCTGAGTTAAAATATGGAATGTTGTCCCCAAATGTTCTCGGATCATATTGCCCAAAATTGATTTTGCAGTTGATAAAGAATGGCTCTGACAGCTGATCTGTTTTTGTACAATAGAATACATTACATATACACTATGTGTGACAAGTTATGGCTAAACAAGGCTATTTAGGCTTAAAAGCTTACTTTAACACTTGTTTTACTGTGTAAAGCTACTTACTTTGGTTTATCTGATATAAGTTTTTAGTCAATAGCTTGTTGTGTTCTTGAGATAAACAAATTTTGAAATTTGTAAATATTCATTTAAAATTTTATAAGGCGTGTTTAAATTATGTGGATGAGAGTTATTAAAAGTATTTTTGTATGATTATACTATGTTGTCAAGTTATTAGGATTATAAAGTTTATTTAATTTGTCATTGCAGTTGTGTTGACTCAGCTCCAGAGCTTGTCAATGACAGTGTTATTGCTTTGTACATTGTCTATCAATACTTGTATTAATAGGCTGCCAGTGCCAATACAGATTTTTGTTGTGGGTGCAAAAGGTCCCAAACTTGTTGAGTTGATGAGAGAAAACATGGCTGAGCAATGCTAGTTTTCCCCCACAAAGGAATGAAACAAGTAAAAATCTGCATTATCAAAATGGTGTAATGTTAACAATTTAGGGAATAAGTCATGTGCCCCATGCCCATCAGAATGAAATTGGTATTGGGGGGACTGCGAGCATGGCACAGATGTGCAGTCAGTTTTAAATTCAAAATTTTTCTAGCATGGAAATTGTGAATGACAAAAACTGATGAACTGTGCTGGGATTGTTGGAAGAACTCAAGAATAGGTTTGGATCAAGTCAGCTGAAAGCCAGTGATTCAAAATATTTTCGAGCATCATCCAACAATCCCAAGTGTTTGGAAAATATCTTCTAGAAACTTTATAAAATAATAACAATTGATGACCTCATTCATGATTTCTATCCAGATTTAGAAAATGTTCCTTGACCAGTCAGAGTGCATGTTTACTGAATTTATTTTATAATTCTTAACGAAGAGTATCTACCTTGTAGGATCTGTATTATTTGTTTGAATAGTAATTGCAGTGGGAAGCTTTTATGTCGTTCTTGGTTATTTGCTTTATTTGATCAATACGCTCTTCGCAGCTGGAGGTCTTGTGAACTACCTTAAATCACACAGCTGCGACAAAATGGTAACCTGAAATGGGTAGAGCAGGTTGACTTTTAAAAAGTTGCAAAGTTTTTTAGCTATTAATTTCAAATACAGTTAGATCCCAACATTTCAAACTCAGATAATTCGAAGTCCCCAGCCGCTAATTCGAAGTAATTTATGTTCCCATGGACCGGATTCAAAGTTAAGTTACTCGCAGAATGAAAAAAAAACGATGTCGGAAACTAGTGTACTTATAAAATAATTATGGTCTAAAACAGCTCATGTTTCTATTCTATCAACAAATCGACTTGATGAAAATTTTTAAGCTAAGCATTTTTATTTATATGGGTCACTGTTATACTTACGTTATTTTTTCGTTATCTGGTTATAGAAATTAAGAAACTCTTTTATTGATGTTAACAATGAGGACGAACTGCTCACTTATAGTAAAATGGTGAAAATAGAGCAAGTAAAGCTATCCAATGGGGAAAATGGCGTATTTATTCTTGACCACGACAACTCGAAGTATTTTGCATTTCCCTTGAGACTTCGAACTATCGGGTTAAACTGTAAGTAAAATTGAAATCAGCAGAAATAGGACATCATTTTCCAAGGATTTATATTACTGGAAAGCAAGCCTCGGTGCTCACCTGTATTGTTTTCGGTGACACTACATTTGCTTAACAAAACTTTGATTTTACAATTTGTGTCATTTTTGAAGTACTTAATTGTTGATACTTGAAATTATGCCTTTTAACTTCTTTCCATTTCTAAACATTTTGTCATAGAAGCGTGACCTTGTAGTTATATTTTGTGTTATTTTATTTTGTGTAGCTTGAAAAAATAAGGTACGAGCAAATTTCTTGAGGTTACGCTGTGGATAAAGTTCAAGTTCTAAAGTTCTCTCCGGTAACGACCACTTCAAGCACTTTTTGACTCGCGAACCTTTTAGACCGGCGAATCATGCAAAAATAATAGTTACTAACAAACATTAATTCGTGAAAAATTTTTTTTCAAGCTAGATGAGCACGTAAGTATATCGAGATACCCAAAGAATTTCTTTCTATCATAAACATATGAGAGGAATTGTTTCACTTACGAGATTCTATTTTTAAAAACTCCAGATATCTGTGGCACAGTTGGAGATGTCGAAGCTCAACTCTTTCATTTCGCCCAGTTTTCTTATCTGCCAGACTTTATTTGGTTAAGTATCGTCCACTTGTTAACGCCTGGCAGATTAGAAACTGTATTCGCCATCGAACAGCGAAACTTCTCGAAGATTCAGTAAATTTTGCAAATACTAACAGCGAAAGGCGTCAAAGTTTATTTTTTATCGTTTCTACTTTTTATAGACAATTTTAATTAAAAACAAGATACTATCAATTACACAACAGTATAAAGACAAATAATCTATCAAGAAAAACGAAGTGAAATGAAGGACTTGGTGTGCTGTACTTGTGCTTTTTAATAATTTTTGGGTGTGAACTTTATTGAAGGCGATTTAGCAGACTGAACAAAATTGACAAACAAACACGCAACTCAACGGTTGAAATAAAGGCTGCACTGTTTTTCGGCCTACTATGACCTCATATGGAAAATTGTTGTAAAGCAACTCAAGCTGTTTAGCTGCAATTCTTCTTCCGCCTGCATGTATTGTTTGTAATAACCCGAAATCCGGGTCTCTAAAAAAACAAAGCAAGGCTGGGTGTTTGAAATTTTCTTGCCAGGATGCCGAAATAACAATCATAATTCAATAACAACTGGTGCTTCGTTTTCCTATAAATAAACGATTAATTAAACCAAGGGCATTATTTCGCACTCTCAAATTTTATAACGTTGGGCTCCTGTAACTGATAACTGAAGATCAAAGATGAAGGTTGTGATCGCTTGCGCGTTGTTGTGTCTAGGTAAGAACAAATCACTATCGTTAAAACACTTTTTTTTATATAAGAACATAAACTTTTATATTTGGTCCATGGCTCAGTGTTCTTAAATATTTTGTGTAGTTTAGCTTTGAATGTTCTTCAGTAAAATGTACTGAATATAATCATGTTCCTATTTTGTCTCTTCACGCTTTTTTATACTGAAAAACGTCAAAGGAGCTCGGACAATTTCATTAGTTCTTTTACCATTTTAATGCGTGTACTCGTTTTTATTTTACTTTAAGGTTTTACTGAAGCGCAAACGTCCCAGAACCATAAAAAGCTATATAGAAATCAAATGAATGAATCCATGATTTTGTGCCGTAATTCTCGGCCAATCTTCAGCCTCGGGTGGTGAGAACAAGTTTTGGAATCGATTTAGAGCCTACGTTCTTCATTATAAAAGAGGTTCTTAGAAAAAAAAGAGTGTTAATGAACTCAGAGTTCACCCCAAATAACCATGTGTTTGTTCAGAAGCACTAAGCCCGGTATTAGTTTAAAAATTTGATGCTCTCCTGAATTTGGGAGCTAAGCAAAAACTATCGTTTTCTTTCTAGAAAAACTAATTAAGAGGCTCGGTTTGTGTCTGACATTGTGGCTACACGCAAGATAAATGTTAAACCCCACAACTTAGGTTTTTCTAGAGTATTGTTTTGTGATACTCCAGTAACTCATCAAACTTACTTCTTTTAAATAAAAAGTGTATTCGTTGATATTATAAATCTTTAAATCAGAAAGACAAACAAGGGTTAACGAAGTTGCACAGAAAATGAAGGCCAAATGCAATGCATGTCTTTACTTTAATGTGCACTGAAGAATCCTTCGATAATATCCTACGCTAGTCCAACGCACCGATTCGGTTTATAGTCAAGTCTTGCGCCAAAGTTTGTTTCATTCGAGAAGGTTTGATGTTTCACGTTTATATTTTCATCAAAAGGCTTCTTCACACTTTTTGTAAAGTGCGTGTACAGCTTAGGGCAATCATTCCGATACATCAGCTAGTTACAGAGCGTAAAAGAATTCTCAGTCCCATTGTGTACAGAATTCGTTATAGACGTGTCGCACTCAAAATAAAATTTTTCGAACAATCTCTTCCGTGATGGTTGCTCTAGGGCGACCAGCCTACTTTGTTTCAATTACATTTTTTAAATATCGTAAATGAAACTTTGAAAAAGATGAATCGTTATTCAATTTGTAACGCATTCTTTGAATTTTATTTTCATTTTCCCTTCTGTCGGCGAGTGACTTGCTGTTAAAAGACCTTTGCAGCACAACACCGATAGAAACTGTTCTTTTTTCTTTGGATCCTTCATAGCTAAGTTTTCAGTTCAAAAACCACATTTAATTCGCGAACAAAGTTAATACTGGATAGAGGTTGGTTTTGAGAAGTCACTCACGCGTACCTCAACCATGGGATGCGGCGGTTTTTATTTACAAAACAATGCAAACTTAATTTCAAAGTATTTGGAGACAGCACGCATTAGACGAAAAGAAGAAAAACCCCAGAAAAAGCCTTGTACAAGAGGTATTTTCTTCGAAAATTCACAATAATTTTTTACAATTTTCTTTCAAAGCGCAAGGAAATGCATCAATGGAAACAAAATTCGCAAAAAATTTTCTGAAGAAGATGGAGAATCTCATCAAAAGTGAAGCAAACGACGTGGAAGACACTGATGTCGACTACTTTAACAAAGTGAAGACCTCCTTGGACAAAGCTGTCGAGTTGGACAGTCAACATGAAAAACCGCTGGCCATGCTGATTGAACGTTTGTCTAAATATGAGGCGGACGATGAGGCTGAAACGAAACAAAGCTACGGCGGTGGGTTGAACTGCATTTGTCTACCACCGATTGTGTAGGCTGATTTCAGAATGACGTCATTAAACAATGACATTTGCCTCATTTACACAAATAAAACTTCAACATTGAGACAAAATGAGTCCAAACTGAATTCGATAGAGTATAGCACAGTGAATAACCATTGAAAGTTTTAGCTCGATACACAGAATACTTCAAGAGAGATTTGAGTCTTGCAAAATTGTAAAATAACAAAAATTGTTTTGTTGCCTCCAATCCACACAGTTTTAAAAGAAAGTATCCAACGTATCAAGCTAAAACTTTGAAAATAAGCTAAAATATGCGCAACATTTTGACTTATTTTGTTTGAATGTTGAATTTGAATTTATGCTTTTACTATTCGCCTATTCTCATTCTCAAGGTCAGTAAGGCTCACTCCATTTCCCAATCAACCAGTCGATTAATAAACCATACCAATCAATCAGTGCATAAATTAGCTGTATGAATTGAAGTAAAACAAAAATCCATTAATAACTTTATTTTGTTTTGAATTTATCACTCAATCACTCATTCAGGTTCGTATTTGTCATTGATCCACCATTTTAAGCTCATTCATGTGCGCGTGCGTTCCCAGCGCCACGATCCTTTTGCGATAAGGAACGAGATTGGTACAAAGTGTCGAAGTAGATAGACACTTGTCGGTTGTTATTCGGTGGAGCGAAGCAGAGCCGACGTTTAATCGAATGCTCAACCGCGCAAAATCAAAGATGGCAGTCGTGACAAATAATTTAAAACTGAGAGTATTATTTTTGCTTTTGTCTGATCTGATTCTGTCGGACTTTCGAAACTCCTGTGGCGTGCGAAACGGAAAGCAACATAATTATGGAGCTCATTTAGTTTAAATGAATGAGCTGGCTCTAAAAAATCCCCCCGCCACACACATTCAAACCCAGTCTCCCACTCCGACTGCACATTCCGGCTTTCCTCTCAATGCGCTCAGCCATTCTTTCACGTATACTTGACTCACTCAATTCGCATTTCCAAATTTGTTTTACTTCTTCAGTTAGTTCAAATAGTGACCATGCTCACCACTTTTAGTTCCCGCGGCTCACGGAAGGTTTTGAGTTGGGTTCTGTTCTTTTCCGAGTTGTCTCCGCACGCTTTCGTATTTCTTAATACTATCCGAATATAAGTAGCAGTTTTATGAGCTGACTAGCCAAAGCTTCTTTCTTCAGATTGCCGTAACTCCAAGTTTGGCTGTTGCCAGGACGAAAAAACCCCAGCCGAAGGACCAGGGAAGATGGGATGTCCGAGTATGTTTTCTCGAGATTGGAATGCGAATGAAACAAAACCAGTTTTAGTAAACAAGCATAGTAGTTAGTAACGGCATTGATGTAGAAGCTTGCAACTTGGTTGTATAAAGTGGACAGAACATCTGACTCGTAATCACAAGGTTGTAGGTTCGATTCCCTTCAGTTACTCAGGATCTCTTCTGATTCACTTAACTTAGGAGCGCTTTCTTTCCATAAAGAATAGATAGATCGAGTCTTAGCAAAGACAACGCGACTACACCGTGACGTCTACATGCGCGCACAGCTCAAGATCTTGAGACGTTGCGATATACACGTTGCGTTGTTTTTGTTGTTTTTGCGTTGCATTCACGAACGGGAAGTGTTTCTCTCAGGACCTCGAGAAGTCACGTTGTTGTCGCATTGTCTTTGCAAAATCTCTCTGGTTACACCTTGACGTGACGGTAATATAAATGATAAGTCTCCTCGACAGCTAATTTCGTGATTGCATGAGACCTGCACTGAAACGCCACTCGTTATGGAGTGGTAAATTTGCTTCTTAAGTAGAGTATATCTTCCATTCCTTTTTCTAAAAATATTTCTCCAATAACAGTGTTTTTCAAAAAAAACTTGCAACTTACTTTTAGTCTGAAGCCAAGGCTCGATCATTCTTAGCTTTTTCTTCATTTTCGAGCCTCGTTGTTGTTATAAAACTCATTCTTATAAAAGAAAACGTGCAACCGCCGGGCTAACTTTTTCTCCCTCAACAGTGCTCCTTTGCTATGATAAATCCCTGGGCGGGTTTTGTGAGAAAGCGCGTGCAAAGGGCCTTTGCAAAAGGCATAGAAAGCGAATGGAGGCCATTTGTCCCCGGACATGTCAATACTGTAGTAAGTAGGTTCTACATTCAGTCTTATTCAGGTATAGAAAGCGTAAACAACAGTAGATGCATAATCACCTTAGCAACCCTTGTTTGACATTACATTTGGTCAGAGTTTGACAGACTGATACTAATAATAACTAATAATAAACAATAAATATCAGACGATAGGAATTGCGAGCTCGTATTCTATCTGTTAAATAGAAAATGATTACTGTAAACAATTCACTGCAGGTGTAAGGCCAAAGGCAGCGGCGGAACCAAAATGCAGGGACATTGGTTTTGGTTGTTGTTCAAACGGACTTCCTGCTTACGGCGAAAACAAGTTGGGATGCCCGCGTGAGTATTCTCCTGCACATGCGCTCTAGACCTCGTATCATATGCATGTTTACATTAATCCTGGACAAAAGACTTGGAACAGACGTCCTGTTTCATGGCGTTTGTGCAAGGTTTCAACTGTTAACAAAATGTAAGGTTTCAACAGTATCTCGTGTAATTAACGTCCCCTGATGTAATGTCGCAAGTTGCAATAATGTCCCAAAATAAAAAAGACATTTTGTCCAGGATTGTTGTTTGTTTCAACAAGGTATAAGGACTACATAGCCGAGGGAGTGATACATACGGGACTTTCTTTAACTACGAGCCTCGTGCCTCAGCGTGCACTAATAAAAACCACTTCTTCGCTGATAAGATGCATATGAAATATATTGTATGCCTTTGTAGGTATGCGCATCAATAACATTAAAGGAAAAGTGAACCCTAAAATCAACCTTTACTTATATAAAATCCTCATAGAAGTGGAGACCGTGTTTGAAAGTTTTTTTTTCTCGTGTCGCGTTGGTTTTCCGAGAAATTCTAGTTTGAATGTGCGTGGTTCTGGTAGTTCTAGGGGCGTTGAGCGTGGGCGCTTGTCAATTAGTCAGCGGTAAACGAAAGTAACCTGTAATGTAGGTTATGGGGAGCGAGCGAGCGCTTGAACTGTTTTTGTTGTCATAAGCTCGCTTACAAAGTCAAGAGTGAAAGTTAAAATTTAGATAGTGTGCGATGTCTCACTGCAATGATGAATCTTTTCAGTTCGAGCCAAGTCTTCCCCATATCTGACGTCATAGCTTCACTCTTTCTCCGATGAAGCCCTGTTTCTGAGCCGCCGGTACAATGCGGCATATAACGCGTTTTAAACTCAAATTTCTCGGCAAGTTACGAGACATTAAAAAAAAAGTTTTAAATATCATTTTCACGCTCTTTAATGTTTGTTTGACAAACTCGATTTTAAGATTTAGCTTCCCTGAAGGCCCGGGAACACACAAAGCACGCTTTGTGGCTACTTTACCTCCGTCCATGATTTGAATCTACAAAATCGCATGGCTTATATCACGGATGGTATGAAGGGGAATCAGCATGAATATTTTATGATTTTTTGAATGAGATTTGAGTTGTACTTCATTTTTTAAAGATCGGTAGTTTTAAAGAGAATTTTGAGTTTGGTGATGTTTTTGGAAGTTTAAAAATTAGTTTTGTAGTTAGTGTCTGATGTAAATTCGGCAAACCGTCCTCAAATCAAAACTGTACTAGCCCCTCACCAGGAGGTACGGTTTTTTATTTTATACCCAACGTTAACATTTTTCTTACTGAAATATTTTCTTCAACTTTCTCACTATCCCACCAATGTTTGGATCTACTCCCGCCTTAACTTAACTAACCATTTGCAGCCTGCACCGATTTCGGTAAAGGAATCATCTGCGGCCGTCGCTGGAAGGAGAGTGAATGCTATGGCCCGGGAATATACACCATGCTGTCGTTGAGGGCTCTCTGTCCTCGAATGTGTGGAATGTGCAGCCCGTAAGGTATTGAAACTCAGAGCTTAACGTTAAGGAGTTAATAACTAATTATTTAACATTAAGGAGTTAACAACTAATTATTTAACCTTAAAGATTCTTAAACGATGAGCCACACTTTTATATAAAGAGAGAGCTCCATCCACTCTGACATTTTAATTAATTTTAGACCAAGCGGCGGTTAATTGAACTTCTCTCTTTGAGCGATAGAAATAAAAAATAATTCTAACTGCTAAACTTTGTACCGGGGCTATATGCAATGATATTGTAACACGATCTTCGCGGTTGTTAACGCAATGTGAAAGAAAAGCCTGAATAAACTTTCAGGCTTCCACGGGATTCGAATTTGTTACCTCTGCGATACCGGTGCAGTGCTCTAACCAACTGAGTTATGAAGCCTCGTCTGTTGAGAGCAGGTTAATTCTAGTGGGTCCTTTGATGCCACTCCGCATCTGCGGCGGAATTATTGGGGGACACAGTTGAAATTTTAGTAGTTTGTTATAAGATCTGAAACTCCTAGTCAAAAGTTATTGTAATTAACCAAAATTTTTTGGGGGCCAGACCCCCCCCCTCCTCCCCCCCCCCGTCCCTTCCGGTTCCGCCGCCCATGCTCCGGTATCGCAGAGGTCACGGGTTCGAATTCCTTGAGGCCTGGAAGTTTTTTTTGGACTTCTCTTTCGTAATTGCTTAAATTGCGATCACAACCGCGAAGATCTATTATCGTTGTAATAATTCCTTTTAGTAGTGTTACTTAGGTGATCAATAGAGTTTCTGCTCCTCTCATTGGTGGAGACTGACGTGTTATACCGACTGTAATAACCTTGCGCGAGGTGATTATAGCCGGCGTCGGAACAAATTTTCAAAATGGCCGCCTCTCGTTTTATGGATCTTTAGGAGGAAGACTTTAATTCTTTGAAGGAAAACGCTATTCTAAAAAGCACTAAGTTTGCACAACACTTTTCAAAGGTAAAGGAAAATTTCATAACAGATTCCGCTCGGTCAATTTAACGGCTATTACTATAGTAAGCGGCTATAGACTAGTTTTCTGCAATCCATACATGATTGGCGCCATCGACAAAACACTCTTTTATGCAAAATGTCTCATATCACGACGATACTCATGCATTTCGGAAAGACGAATTTTCTTTCCACAGATACCTATAGTATAATATTTGTTAATTTGCGTGATTTTGTTTTCAAACAGGAAAGAGATGCTTTTATCGGCGCAAAAAAGAACGAGATAGTTTCTGGTTTGTAATTCCAGTTAATAAAGAAACTCATTTAACCACAAGTGTCACTTCTTATACTTTTAGACTATCATAGATAGAGATATTTTAGACCGTTTTTAATGCTTTGAGCACAGTCTTCAAACATATCGAACTTATTAACAGTATTTAAAAGACACATAGTCGGTATACTCGCTCTGTCGTGTTTGCTGTCATCTGTTACTCGGTCTGCAAAGATTTGATCAAGTTGCCTGATTTCAAACCGTGAGAGAGTAAGTTCCAGGCTGCATAGCGGCGCATTTGGGATGGAGTCTGGGGTGGAAGAGGGGAAGAGCTAATATTCCTTAAAAATTTCTGAAACCAGCTAGTTTTTGGTCGATTCTTGCTAAGTTCAGCACATTTTTGCTTAGGTTTTCCACAGTTTATCCGAAATCAGGTAGTTTTTCGTCGATTCTTGCTAATTTCAACTTACTTTGGCCAAAAGCGGCTTAAAATCTTTGTAACTCTTTCAAAATCAGCTGATGTTTGGTCGAGTCTCGCTAAGTTTAACTCTTTTTTTCCAAATTGGCTAGAAATTCCTGTATTTTTCCGAAAGCAGATAGTTTTGGGTCGACTGGTCGATGATAACATGAATAGCATTAATAACAAAAGTAATAACGTTAAAAATATGATAAGGAAAATAATGATAGTCTTTAAAAATAATACCAGAACGAGAAAGGTTTACAGCAAACGATATGATAAGATATAAGTTATGTACAAATTCAGCAGCCATGAGGCGCGATCAACACTTAGTTTGTCATGCGCTCTCTATTCAACTCGATTCTGCCAAAAACGGCAGATGATTTTCACAACTTTTCCAAAATCAGTTAGTTTTCGGCCGATTATCGTCAAGTTCAACTATTTTGTCGCCAGGACCGTCTAAAATTTATTGAAACCTTTGCAAAATGAGCCGATCAGTTTGAATCTATCACCATTTTTGAAGAAACTATTAAATGAACTTGCGAAGTTGAAAGAATCGGCGCTTCCTGACATGACGTCACAAGCCGTTTTGGAGCTTAGACCCCTTTTTTTTAAGCCACTTGCGGTCGTCTTCGTTGGGCGTGGCAAGCACTGCAACTTTAAGGCGAAGAAAACGCTGAATCGCAATTTTTTTGGGAATACTCGTTTATTCAAGACAAAGACACTTTCAATGTTGTACTAATTTATTGAAGAGGGCTGTCTGCAAGGCATAGAGCTACCAACGAAAGTTTTAGGGGTAGTATTGTGTTTATGGCAAAAAATATAACACAGAAAAAACTACGAATGGAAAACATTTTATCGCACTGTCATTTATGAAAGTACTTTTATGTTGATCCTTATGAAAAAAAGCGTTTGAAAATCTATTGCATTTGATAAAGGGGAACACATTCTAATCATGACGTCGCTCGTGGGCAGTCATGCCGGTGATGCTGTTTTTCGTACGGCTAGCCAGGTATCCTAAAATGCCTCGACATCATGCGACCGTGGCGCCTTGGTGACTAGTCTCGATCGTTTGGTCTTGTTCTGTTAGCTGTGTCTTGGTTGTGACAGTTGTGAGCGAAGGTTTGCTGATTTGTTCTTTTTAAATTGTTGTGCATGAATATGAAGGGGAAATAATATCGTATTAGTATATAGCAGCTCAGTCGGCGGCGTCGACTCGTAATTCTAGGGTCGCGAGTTCGAGACCCGCCGTCAGTATTCTTGAACAAGACACTTTACCCGACTTGCTCCAGTCAACTCAGCTGTATAAACGAGTACCAGTTCTGCTGTGGGCTCACCTACGATAGATTAGTGTCCTGACCAGGGGGAATCAAAGAATGTCATCCGTTTAACATTACAGTAACCGGGTTGCAAACGCCGGCTCTGGGCCACTTAGGCTCGAGAAAGGGTCTAGCTACCTCGGCTAGGTGCGATTTGTTTGCTTTAGAAATGGATGTGACGGACAATCATTTACTTTCGAAATAGTTTCGGCTGATAGTAGCTGAACATCAGGATTTTCTGGGATAAAAAATTGCGTTTCTTGTCGGACTCGATGTTGAGTTCGAGCATGTTTTTGCATGTTTTATAATTGAACACATTACGTAACACATTCATTAGTTTTTGGTTACTAGATCTATAGAAACCGAAGTTAGCTTCAGCTTTTCCTTCTCTAACCTTTTTCCTGTCAAAGGAAATCACTTTAACCGTTTTCATTACTAGTCGTAAGTTGTCAGGTGTGAGATGGGAGAAATGCCACGTGAGAAAAACCAATTAGAACGCCAATAGTTTTAGCTGCTGTGACAACTTAAAAAGGCAAAATGCCGCTTTAGGTACGTTGGAGATTGGGTGAAAAACATGAAAAGGCACCGCTACCGCGGCTCGTGCGGTAGAAAACAATTTTCGAATTGCGTCTGTTCAATTACAGTCAAGGGTACGAAGGTTCAACTGTTAACAGTAGTCTGGTTTTTGTTTATCTTGAATATTTGTTGTGCTTTTTGTCAAGTTTTCAAAGTTTTCCTAACTTTATCTTGAAGGTATGCTTTCATTTGTATTTTGCACTAGCGGTTGTGTTTAGCGTCCCATGGAAAGGGCTACAGTTTTGTTTTTTAGTTAGGTAGTGTCAGTCTAATGTTAGGAATGACGTTTTTGTTCTTCAGAGTTCGTTGCAAGACCTAAAAGACGGTGCTGATTTCGGAGGTAACGCATTTTCAATTGCTAAAAGTAATAAATGAGTGTTGATTAGCTAGATAGAATGATAAAATATTTAAAACGGTAACTAATTACAAAGATATTCCGTGTAAATCTATCCGGTCACTTCGTATTACTCTTAAGCGACTACATACACCTGTTTCTGTACCTTCAATTTCAGAAAGTAGAATTTCCGGCAGAGTCTAAGTTTAAACGCCAAATAAATTTTACCCTAAATCGAAATATCATTCTGTTGCCCAAAAATTCATTCTTTAGCAATTTTACCTTAGGCCGAAACACTCAATAAGAGCAAAGGACAACCATTTCAGCCAGTTTACAATTATGGTGATTTACAGTGCAATTAAAAAAAAAACTTATTAGAGTGGTTTACAGTGCAGGGTACGAATACTGTACGGTGTTGGTGAGTGTACTGTCGTGAACTGTAATAGCTGTTGTCGTGAATTATAACGCCTGTCTTGAATTGTGATAAAATTGACATAATTTGTAATAAATTTAGCTGTCATGAAATGTAATAGCTCTTTTTCGTAAGTTGTGAAATACTATTGATAAGTTGGCAACAAAGCAACGCTGCCATTGCATTCACCTAATGAATTTTCTGGCCTGAAAGACTGCAAAGGCATGTTGATTTCTAGATGCGTCGCTAAAACAATGGCCACCTTGATGAATACTTAATTAAACTACCTCGCTTTCGTCGCAAAACCCGGCCAGTAAACCACAACAAGCACGTGAACGCAAACAGTTTCAGCTCAAGCAATTTTCTATTAGAAATGGCTCGTTTAAAACTTCCTTACACTCTGTCTCAACTGAGAGAATAGTTTGTATGTGACATAACGATGCTTTTCGGCATTTCACCCAAACATGCTCTTGACAAAGATAGGATGGAAGAGTTTTTGCATTGACATTCAACTTACGTAACTTGCCCCTATCACCGATACAAGTGTAAGAATGGAAATTTGTCGCGCTTTGGTTTCGACCATAGTTTCTGCTGACCAGAAACATGTCCGGAAGAGGCCTATTGTAGCTTGTTTTGCTTTAAGCAAGCGAAACGATGTTAAGTCCACAAGAGCAAAATCGTAAAAGTGGCGAATTTCAAGGCACGTTCACCTTTATCACTTGCAAACGAAGGCCTCGTTTTGGATACAAAAAAGCCGTAAGCAATAGCTACACCACAGTGGCTAATTTGCTGTAGAAAATTGACGAGAAGGAAACTAAAGTATGTATTTTTGCTGCTATGTGACACAAGCAGTGTGTCAGTCAGAACCAACAAACATATTTTACACTGCAAAATCAGCTATAAAATATACCACCTATATACATAGTGATCAACTAGTGTTATAGACGCGTACGACACGGTCGGTTATGTCAACGCAGTTCGGTAACCGTAATGATTCGTGTTGCGATGTACGTTAAAGTGTTTGGCGGTAACGTTGTGTGCCACTTGCTTGCGGCCCAGTTGTTCAAAGGCAACGTGTGCACTCGCAACTCCCACCCCCCCCCCCCA
>JAOBAT010018457.1:0-32065 GCA_026413305.1 Hydrozoanthus tunicans | reverse complement strand
TGGGTACTAACTCGAGGCTGCTAATTAAATTTTTCACAATTTTCAGCAAGTGGCAACTTTCCTTTCTCTTTATAGAATTTCGACATGCACATATTTTTTCTACCTGGGGTGACCGTGCAACCTTTTTTTTATAAATTCTTCCATTTTCCCCTCCCCTCCCCTCCCTTCCGAGATCAACTGGTCCGTCCCTTATATCACTGCTAATTATGGCAACATCGACCTCCTGCAGCCTGAAAATCTTCTTAGTCATGCAATCAGGATGGGGCACTTCTGAGTTCTCTACTTATACAACTAGGCTGAATTGAGCACCTAGTGACATGTCGACTAATTTTTGGGTGTGGTTATCTATCTGAATCAATCTAGGCCCACATTACTACGTGCTGCTATTCTTGATCATCGTCTAACAAACGAAATGCTTACGAGTTCAAAAGTTATTATAGAAGAGCTTAACGGTCAAACTTCAACAGACTACACTCTTTGTTTTACAAATATATACTTTATAAGAATACTGGGGCTGACATTGGCCAAAAGTTAAGAACATTTAACAATAACGCCGAGGCTCAGGTTTTGTCCTGCGATAGATTAGTGTCCTGTCCGGGGGAGTCAAACACTCTCATCCGCTTAACACGACAGAAACCGGAGATAAGCGCCGGCCCAATGAGCCGCCACTTAGGTTCGAGACAGGATTAAGCTAAGCTTCAGATTTTGTGCTAAATGGTGACCGCTTCTCCTTTGACAGTCCAGGTGTCGACGAGTTTGAAAGAGTCTGTATCCAAACTGATTTGCGTAGTTTGGTTCGGACCGACCAAATGTCACCAAATTATGGCAACCCGTTGACGCTATTCGATACCACAGTCATTTTAAAAACAGAAACTCCATGTCACCGAATTTCCCGAAACTAAGAATATTCGTAAGAATATTTCAGCCTAAAATCGGTAGCTGAAAACTAAGAGTACCCCGCCGCGGTCCGAAAACTAATATTTTTATAAAAAAGAGTGTATATACATATGACTGTTTGATCCCAGAGAAAAACGGCACAACTGATACTTTGTAACTTCATCACGTTTTTATAAACCAAGTTTGTCTCAGCAAGTTCAAAATTGCCGAAACTCTAAAAATCGGGAAAACGAATATTTAGAACCTTCATATTTTGCTGAAATATTTCTATCCAAGAAATTTCTAAAACATTCTTAGGTTGCAGAAATTAAATATACATCAACTCAAGGCAGCTTGAGGTATTCTAAATTATATTAACACAACCTGAGAACTTTTTTAGAATCGTCCGTTTTATTAAAGGAAGATAAGTCTCAGCTACTGGCACTTAGTTTATGTAACAAAAAAGAAATATGTTTTCAGGTCAACATTCATGCGTAAGCGGGGCAATGTCCTAAGGGTCTATAAGTGTTATTAGTTATATATGCCAAAAGAAGATAATGAGTTCTCTCTACACATCGGTTGCTTGGTTGCCAGCTCATTACATATTCACTATTAGGCTCGTTGATCTAGATCGAAAACAGCTCGGCTGTACGAGAAGATGCAACCGTACCGGGAAAATTGAGTATCTGTCGTTACCTCCGGGCAATTATATGTGATTACACACATCTATTTTTTCTCCTTCTCTTCTTCCCTTTCGATTTGTTTACGTACTTTCCCAACGCGCTTGATCCTTATTTAGAAAAATATTCTGTTTGCGAGAAGTACTTTCTAGTGTACTACATCCGCAACCTACTCAAGAATTCTGAAAACTATTGACAATACATACTGGGTTCTAGCAAAACATGGCTTTCTCTATAGAACTTGATAAATTTTGTATATAAGTTTCTACAGAATAGACTCCTAGTTATATTAACGCAAACTCAGCACTTTGAATTGGATTTTAAATTATCTCAACTCCAAGTACCGCCTACGCGCTTCCAAATGCAAAACATCTCGGATTGTTTTCCCCAGTCGAGAATGTTCTTTGTTAATAAATAAACCGATTGACGTAAGTAATATCTATGGTAATTGATAAGTTTTATAACATTTGTGTGTGAGTATATAAGGCAACAAAAACAAGTTATTCAATTCTTGTCCGCTTCCCGCGGGTCAGCAACTTTTGGAAGGGAAGACAATTTTATAAATAGACTAATTTTGTTCCGGATGGGCTTGCGAGATTTATTTTAAGAATTTAGTACCAATTAAGAAGCAATACTTGGTTATGAGTAAGCAGAAACTGTTTTTAAAAACTTTTGAAAAATAATTTTTCTTTCTTCTTTATGATAATTTAGGCTAGGAGTTACGGCACTATCATCGAACCAAAAAGAATAGGATTAATAAAAAATAAAGTGTTTCTTGCCTGAGACATCACTTTTTTGATAAAATTTGCGAAGAATAATAATAAATGGCAGCTCAAACCAAACAAGATCAAAGCTACAATGTAAAATTGCTCGGTTAAAACCGAAAAAAACACCTAGGCTACGCGCGATTTGATTCGGGTTTAGAAATAGTAGAGGTAAAGGCCGTGTTACACGAGGCAATTTTTTCAGCAACTTGCAACGCAATGTTGACGATAACAAAAAATGCAAGTTGCTGTGAGATGTCAGACATGGGCAATTTTTTTCGCATTTCGCTAATCTTGTTCGTTGCCTGCGATAAAACGATACTTCTTTTAATTTCGCGCAGCATTGAAGTTCACAGCGAGTGAACGACTTCTTTAATGACTCCGGTGCCTGCTCAAACTTTTTGCATAGCTCTTCACTCGCTTTCTGTCGTTCTTGTCTCGTTCAGTTTCCGCTTTTCCATAAACACGGCCGCTCCTTCAAATAGTTTAACAGCTCAACTTTCTCGTTGTCTCCTAGCTTTACTTCCTTTTTACCAACTTCCGCCATCTTTGTTTACTCCGGCGCGCGCCATAACTACAATACTCTGATTTGATTTGCTTTTTCGCGTTGATAGCGACAGTTTGTTGCGAAGCAGGTTGCAAAGCAAATGCTACACGCTGCAACTGGCTTCGCAACGTTGCGAAAAAACTTTCTCTGCAACTTGCTTCGCAATTTTTCGTTGCGTAGCAACTTGCAGAGAGGGATGTAACACGCGAAATTTTCTCCGCAGCTTACAACGCTACGGCGTTGCGTTGCAAGTTGCTGAAAAAATTGCCTCGTGTAACAGGGCCTTATTTCCGAAATAGTAGACACCGAAACAAAATAGTCGCTTCGCGCCCGTATTGCGGAAAAACGTTTGCTCTTTTCAACTTGGCCCAGGTTTCTCAAGTTCTAGGCTACCGTATTTATTCGATTTAGCGCCCTGGGCACTATTCAAACTTTTTGCCCTTTAGAGCGGTCGCTTTATTTGAGGTGGGTGCTAATTAACTTTACACGTATTTCAGCAAGTAGGAACTTTATTTAGCGCGAACACAACAATGAAAAAAAGATTTACGATTTGCGCACTTCACTCAGGATAATCAATTTCACCCTCATGGAACTGAGGAGGATCTCAGCGTTTCAATAAGCTGTTGGACTATGATATTTGTAAGAAATAATCAACTCTTCACTATGAGTGCCGATTTTTTTCCCTTTTTATTAATATTTGCTTGATTGGGGGGAGGGAGTGGGCGCTTATTCGAGTTGGGGGACGGGCGCTAACTTGAATAAATACGGTAAGCGCGTTGTCCCTAATGTCCCGCCGGCGGTCATCCAATCTAGCCCTGTAAAGCCCCCACAAATTACTGAAGCGCTTCCCGACATTTCAAAACACGATATTGCTGGATGAAGTGCAAATTTCACATGTTAGTTAATGGCAGCAAAAACGGAAAAAGTATCGTAGACATAGTTACGTGGTATATTGCTATCAGGAACCGGACAATTAATCACTCAATATCGATCGCTGCCACTCGGAGAATCAAAATTTTCTGGTTGAAAGCGCATCCAAAAAAATAGTTCCTTTCTTGTTTGCGGCATTTTTCTGCTGGCGGAACCCAAAGGTTGTGTTCACAGAACCGTCTACATGAGTTGCCAGAAAGACCTTTTTATGAGTCGGTACACTAGAGCTCATAATCCAGTGAGTTACCGACTGCGTGCCGGGTCAGGGATGATTCCAACATCTTAAAATTCTTATATTTGGTAACTCTTCTGCTGTTCTTTCGCTGTCGGTATCATTGGTTTCGGCGAATGCCATTTTATTTCTAGACTTGTAGAAAGCGCAAAAAATGTAAGATTGAGCAACAAGCGAAACTACAGACAATTATGTCTTGGTCACATTCGTTTTACTGACCAAGAATAGAACACAGCCCTAAAAATAGCGTCTGCGCATGCGCTTGTTCGTATAATGCACCTACACTGATCAATTATTCGCGTTACACGCGTTTTATTATTAGAAACTAACTAGAAAAAACGATAGCTTTTGTTCCTTGTAAGTTAAAACTGGATGAAAACGATTTACAATTAAAGAACCGGCTCTGCTTTCAGCTTTTTTGAAAAAAAAACGATAGCTTTTATTCCTTGTAAGTCAAAACGGGATGATAACGATTTACAATTAAAGGACTAGCTCTGTTTTGTTACCGCGGTTTTTGTTTACTACATTAAATAAAGCTTACGAGCACGAGATGTGGTCTTGCTCTTTGAAGCAACAAATTGGCATATGTAAGCCTTGTCCTTTGAATGCGGTTTACAAACTGCAGTCAGCAACACGACTGGCATTGTTCCCGTAGCTGTGGATGGCTCCAGTTAATTTACTGGAGGACTCGACTGTTTTTTTTTCTTGATATTCTCAAGCTGAACATATAAATAGAGTGTAACGACGCTTGGCGTAAATGAAAAAAATTATCGACTTCTCATACGTAAGTATGACCTAAGAGGTTCGCAGAGCACAAATCAGTTTTGTAATCTTTTTCAGGATGTCACTAGATATCAAACTTTCAGCGTGTGGTTTCTGCAGGTTCGATCTTACGCGCTTGAGTTAAGTAGAACAATAACCTATCAAACCGCGCAAGCATGAAAATTTTCCTTTTTTAGACTATCGCGCCACAGAGTGATATGCGCTTTCCAGAGATCACAGGCTGTTTTCAACCAACAACCGGCGAGTTGAAGTCGTTTCTGAGGGTAATGTCCAATTGCAGTACACAACGGTATGTTTTAGCTTTCGGTTGGTTACAGTTTGACAGATCTAACTAAAAAGAAACATGTTAGGTCGCAACACATTTTAGTTGGCGCAGCTGATATTGCACATATAATTCCAAAGGGTATGAGTGACTTTTGATACCACGCAGATTGTCTGCACCGTTTTAATAAAAAGTAGATGCATACTTCGACAGTTCTGGCTCGAAAAAGGGGCTATTAAAGCTGGAAGCGAGTTTTACTAACGACATGCAGCTCTAACCATGCAACACTTGTTCCTCATAATTAAGAACGCAAGTAAAACTCCAGCTATTGTTTATGATACTGATCATTGAACCACACTTTCTAGATAGCATACATGAAATTACTCTTAAAACATGTAAACGGAGTATAAACAAACTCAAGTTGATCACAAGAAGTAAATCACAGAACACGAAATTGATAGCTGGTTCGTGTTGTTTTGACCAGCCCGAAACCATCGTATATATAACACACAAAGTACTGCAAGCACTTGACTTCAATCAGGAAATGCCAGGAAAAGGATAGCGCGTGCAACAAGCAATCCTTTATGAAACAAATAACTCCATGTGTTAAATACTGCTTGAAGTTGGAACATTTTACGTTTTGATACTAAAGTATCTAGACTGTGCTTTAAATTTTTTCAGAGGGCATTGTCATGTCACTAGCGAAACGCACCACGGGCTTTTCGAGTCGCGCAAAATGTTCGTTTTTAACCGGTGACCGGATGAATATCCGCCTCTGTATGCACTGTTTATCCTTTTCTGAAATCTACTGTCTTTTCACTTTTCATAACACAGTACAAACAGGAAAGGTGTGGTTGGGAAGTTGAATAAATCACTAGGAAAAGCTGGACATGATTGAACAGTGGAAGGGCCCATCTGAATAGTAGCTTCCTGGTATTTATTCTTCATTTTGTTTTGTATTGTTACTGAAAGGGCACAAACTGAAAATTTAAACTCATTTTAAACAAACCTAAACGACAAACTTGCAGCCAGCGGTGATTTGGGTCTAATTTATCAACGCATGAGCGAGCAACCAGAAAACTGAACTAAGTAGTCTTTGGCTGTCCCAGCGTGTGCAAACAAAGAGCACGTTTGATAAAGGTTTTCAAAGAAATAATTTCCCTTATAACCGCTTGCTTCCTCGTAGATTCTGTTCCTAATAGGAAATCTCGCCGACAAATGTTTGACCAGACAGTTCGACTCTTTAGTTTCAGTCATCCGAAATCATTTTGTAACGTCTGTAACGTTATCACTGCCACCCATTCAAACATAGTGAAGTACAGCGAGGTAAATTCTCAATTCTCTTTTTCTTCTAGAGCTAAGAAAAACTAATAAAATTATTGGATAGTTAATATGAGGAACTTAATTAGCTTAAGCCAGAGGACTGTTCTTGTTTGTTGCCAGTTGAAGTTGAAACCCGAGTCATATGTCAGAGCCGGCGGGGAAGTCCAGAGCGGCAGTGAACGCAAGCTCTTTGCCTAGCGTTAGTTCACGAGCCTTGTACTAAAAAAAGAAATCTCAGACACCAGCTCCAGTTGAGAGACAGTTTCAGGTCCTAAAACTCTTTTCACGTGTTGTGATGTAAATTGCCCAGGTAGTTTAGGTACTGCCACAGTTCCCTTAATTCTTTTACTTTACCGTCCGACTCTAAATCAAATCAAACTAAATAACTTCTCAGCTAAAACTCGCGATTCCCCTGCAAACTAAAACTGCCAGCAAAGCAATTCAACAAAACTTTTTCGCTCTGTTATCACCATTGTAATGCTTGTTTGTATGTAATTAACTGATCTTGATGGAACGTGTATTTCTCGCTTGAGCCTGAGGTAATCAATCGTTTTTAAGATACTTAAAAGATGCAAGGAGCTGGAAAAAATTACCAAAGTCCATTTAATTGGCAGCTCAAAAAGGAACAAAATTTTTTAACTTGTATCTATCTTCCACGGTTAGAAGAGCAGTAACTGATCGACCATTAGAAAACATGTCATTAGATCAACCGAGCTCTCTTCAATGAAATCGGGATGCGTGAAAAAAGTGTTTGAAGGTGTTTTCAATCCACCTTTACAATGCATACTTGTATTTTTGCTTCGCAGCCGCCTTGATTTTTGTCGTTGCACAAAGCCTGGCATCTCAAATAAAAATCAGAATGGAAATAAAATTGTTTCCGTTCAATAACGCCACCAGTTTTTCTTGCTACTGTTCGGGCGTAGCTCGCACTTTGCTAATCTATTAAACTATCAAAACAGCGCGACAAAAGATATTACTGTATTTCGGGGCTGGAATTTTTTAAAACGAAAAATGCAAATAAATGAAGCAGTCCAACTGACTGCAAATTTTCGTTAGAGACTTCATAGCAACCGGGTAACGACAGCTGCGTCGGAAAAGCTTCTTGTTCTACCAGACGAACTGAACAGAAACCTGCTGATTTTCAGCGGGTAACAATTGTGCACCAGCAAGTCTGCAGAAGCTAAAATATTCATAAAGGAGCTATCAAAGCCGAGCTGTGGAGCAGATACATGACAGGCGATCCTTTCCGTTTCTTTGCTCGCCTTACATTTTTCCAGGATCAAGAAACAAAACCTCTTTAATTCAGGTTAGTTGTGTTGCTCATCACATCCGGAAGTTGATCAATATTGCAGATCGTGTATTCGAAATGTATTATTCGAGCAGCTTTTATATATGTGTTAATATTTTCCGGTCACTCCGAGACCAAAGCCAAGATAACTGAATCTTTTGGGGATTCAGGGCAAGAACTAAACTTATCGCACGTCTGATGCGCGGAGTTTGATTTCTTGCGTCCATGGGGGGAAACGGAGGTGAACTGATACTTTTTCTTTGTGTGCAAAATTAATTATTCTTTCTCTCTCCCGTCTTGAGAAGTCAAAGAGGCAGTAGAGTTTAGAACTAATGCAAGTAATTTTCCAAACTATGTCAAAGCAACTGTAAAATCGAATCCCTGCTTCTAGTCTGAGAAAGAGCGAAGCTTCAAGTACTATGCGAGCTGAAAATGAAGATTACGTCTTTCCGTCGAAATCTCAATAACCGTTTTCTTTTTTTTTCTTTTATTGTCGAGCTCCTCCCTTTACACACTTCTTTAATTTTGGCTACGAGTCGCTTTTACTACTGCTTAGCGGTCGTTAATTGTTCCCGCAAATTACGGTAGAATGCAAACCTCTGATTTGCATTGAGTTAACACATTGTTTCCACGGCTCTCTGGAGGTCCCCGGAGACGGTGTCTCGAGGCTCAGTTTTACTGTTAATTGTTTTACAAAGTGTATAGACAGGTGGCAAGAAACGGAGCAAGGTTAGTTCAACAGCGAGCAAACACAACTCGTTCAAAGCTTCATTCATCTCATAAACATTTGAACAACTGTATAAAGAACTGAGCAAAACCATCTTCACGCGTTAAAAGATTTTTAGAACTAATCTAGCGCAGATTGATGCCATGACAATGTTCATCAAAAGAAAATAATTTCTTAGCATTGTTCAACTTCTCTAACCTCCAACTAGCTCTTGTAATACAGTCAAGAGATTATATACACCGGTTCAAAAACAAAAACAAAATCTTTCGAAACAGCTGCTTAATCGCTCCCAAGTGTGTCATACGCTAAAAACTACACAGAGATACAAAGAGATAAAAACGTCTTAAAAACGAAAAACAAGTTTTACAACAGAATATTCGTGATCTGTTTTGTTTGCGTTATGGATTCTTAGGAAGCTCGCTACAATAAATAACTATGCTACAATGCACGTCATTTTATGCTTCAAGACTGAAAGAACTTCATTCCAGTGGCCCTTTTTCGAAATATATGGTGTACATAATGTAGGCATGATAAGTCAGCGAAAAAGTTACCCCCCACCTGGAAAAAATCCCTTAAACACTGCAGAGCTCGTTTGTCGTTATTAGACTTAATGAACTATGATACTTTGATAAAAAGCGTGAGCGGTTACGACCACTCTACACGGAAGATATCGTAGTCCGTTTTCAACCCGGTACTCAACTTCCTCCAAACAAGGTGAAACTGAAATAAATTTTTGGCATTTAACGTATTTGTATTTTGTTATTGTACACCATTGGCCAGTCATCGACAAAGCCCCCAAAGTTTGCTGTGTAATCTAGGCCCTTAATAAAAGTATTAAGATGGGTTGGGCTTTAAATTTCCTCCACAGAACGCGGAACATCCATATTTCAGGCTACGATAAAACTGACTGAAAGTCCTGAATTTTTATCTTGCAGGAAACTTAACCAGCTAATACCAAAAAAAAATGTCAAAATCAATCACCAAATTCACTTTATTGTTCCTGTTATTTTTGCTACGTGATAGTCATGTAGCTGTCTTGCCCTCTTGACTCCGAGCAATCAAAATCACTTCCTATAATGCTTCTTAGGATTTCATAATGTGCTTCCGAAACTTGCTACGAAAATTGTTGCTGATTCTTTACTTAATAAAACAGGCAAAACATTTAAAAACTTTTTGACGTGGCATTGAATAGAAGCACTTTTTTCAGAATAGAGAAAAAGAAACACTAACCGGCCTGAGAATGCCATTCTAATAACTGCTATGCGTCGAGGAGGTAGAGCTTTGGTGTTTTTACACGGCTTTAATTACGCGAGCTAAAGCCTGCACGGATATCTTCGACAGCGATTGCACACCTTATATGGCTGTACAGCAAATCAAGTATACAACCTATTTCAAAGAAACATTTCAACACGGGCAGCGAAAATGGTGAAAGAATAAAACGAATTCTAATTATTTACTGCAACCACAAATTTCCGGTTATTGTTATGAAAGTGTAGATTTCTGGCACCTCATCACACACAGATCGGTGAGGCAGCTGTTGACAGTAAAAAGAGGTGAGGCATTCACGCGCGCTCTAAGCTGTAGGGAAGAGCAGCGCAAATGCAGAAACTCTATCCTATCTCGTCACATGCTGAAAGCAACGTGTGCTGATGTTCATTAGCCAATGGCACTGCAGACACTACAACCCTGCTACAGTGCTTGAACCTTATGGTCTCGAAATTTCCTTAATAGCAGCGACTACTATTTTCTGTTTCCGCAAGCTGCAAGAAGATGAATTGAAATCCAAATAAAAGATGTGTTTTGTCAACACGTTGAGAGCATATACGTGCAGGGTCACCCGGACCGACCTCAAGCCTTGTGTTTGTTCGGAGCGTTTCTGGAATAGTTATGATGTAATTTGAATAACCGGGGTAACAAAACAAAAGACGCGCGTCTTCCAGCATTCAGCTGACGGAAAGACAATGATCACAACGCGTGACAAGTCCTTCATTCAATCAATCAGGCGACACTCTTCAGCGATATTGATTACATTTCGCGAAATCAACAAGCTGCGTGTTCCCCGACCTTTTTGGAAAAATTCGAAACGAATGCTCCACGACTCTTAAACGGAGCTCATTAAAAATTCATTTTTTCTGAACTATGTTTACGCAGAAGCAACGAACTTGTAGAGTTTGCAGCGTGTTTTCAGTGAATACAGGATTAAACTCCCAGTTTCAGAGAGGTCAGACAAGAAACTCTAAACTGGTCTTGTTCGCGGGTGTGTCTTAACCTGTATTAAAGCGTTTTTCCATTCTCGGTAAAGGTCAAACATTTGCAGCGAGCAGAGTTGCACTTTCAGAATGACGTAATGAGACGAAAAAGCAGGGCCGAACGAAACTGTCAAAGAATTTCCGGGGAACTTGTACTGGTTAATTACGAAACTATCAAAAAGAAAAACGAAATTTGCGAGTATTTTTGGAAGAAACTTGCTGAAACCATCTTAGGCAAGATAAGAAATAGCATTTTCGAGCTTAGACAAAAGTTTTGAGGTCGTTCTGTTGCATAACCTTAAAGTTAATCAACAAAATTTGAACGCGGGAAGCCATGTTTATATTTACAACGTGTTTATGGCTGAATGTGGAATATGAATGTTCCACCCTACTCCCAAGGGAGCGCTTAGCAGCTAATTCTCGCTTTTGATTGGTTGTTTGCAGGAACTTATTGACTGACGTCACACGCCCTGCATGAATAGAGTAGTTGTGGAGTGAACCCCGGTCAGCAAGACCAGAAAGGAAACGGCGTTTTCTTGCATGACTTGTGTTAGTAGTGGGTGGCGTATACTGACGAAACAACCTTACAGTTGTTGTTGGATTTTGAAGATTCAACCTTGTGTGTGTGTCTAAGGGCGATGTTTCCCAGATGTAGAGGGTAATTCAACTTGGAAAGTGTTGTGATACCGTCAACGAAACAAGTACGTTCGTTTTGGATCCGGCAGCAGCTTTCTTGAAGTGTGTCGTCATTGTGTTTTATTACGTGGAACTATCAGCTTTTGTGTTTGCTGAACCACGTTTTTTTCTTCGCTGCAAAGATTGAAACGAGTTGTTCCCTGTTCGCTTTCAATCGTTTAAGAAACTTCACTAGTTTTGTAAAACACCTTAAACGAACGCGAAAGTGAAATTGTTCAGTGTTCGCAACCATCCATGTGTATTTTCAGTTCTTAGCAATTTCCTTTTATTCTACAAACTGTATCCGCGGTGTCCAAGAGACCTTCGTTGTGGGAGGAATTGACAATCTCCTAGCAGCGTCCATTTACAAGAAATCCAAACGAACGTTTCATTTTAGCTCATAAGATTCGATTTCCTTGTGTCTACAGTTGGGCTTACCTTCAGCCGGTATGCGAAAATTATAAAACTTATGTATTTTGGTTAACGATAGGAAATCTTTTGTACAGTCATACTTTCTATTTTGCAATATTTTCGAATTTAACTTAAGTGATTTTTGCATGATCCAACATGGTTTTGTAGTTCGTTGTTTTGGTCGCGCAAGGAAAATATTGAAATACTTTCTAGCTTTGATTGTTGCTTTATTTCGTCTTTTGTCTGTTGTTCGGAGTTTATTCTTTTTTGCGTTCTACTAGCATCTGCTGCGATGGCCGAATTTCGACAAACACATTTCATTCGTATCTGTTCACTACGTCAGTTGTGTCGTTCGCGACTCATTTTAGCCAAAATAGCGAGATGGTCGCTGATAAATTCACGACAGCTTTATTAATGCCGGGTATGTCTGTGTTATGCTTGTAAAGACATGTTCGATGCACGCTCTAGGTCAAAACTCGAACTTTGAAATCGATCTATCAACATTGCAGAAATTGCCGCATATAGTCAGCAAATTCACATGAGTCAAACGGGAGATCACAGTTTTGTTTTTTTTTTTAGCGAAGTAAAAAGTTGATAGTCTCTTTTTGGATATTTTATGTTTGGATTGTTTTAAAGTTAGTCTGGGCTAGATCGCGCTGTGTGAATTAATTCGATTTATTTTTATTTACAGGAAACGAACAGTGATCCTGAAATATTTAGACAGTGAAAATAACACCGGGCTGTGAAAAAACTACTCGTTTACCGAGGTAATCGGTGCAAAAGAAAACTTTGGTTTAGAATATGTCGTTTGAAACTGTTCCTTGCGGAAGTCCCGAAAGTCAAACTGTCATAGAAGAACCAGCACCGTCATTGTACAGTGGCGATGATGATAGCCGATTTATGAAAACTCTGAAAAGAGCACAAGAAGTTCCCGAATCAACCAGATTAGCAGATACAGCAAAGATCGAAGACGAAATAATGAACGAAGAACAAATTTCTCGAGTAACCAGTCGCATTAATCCGGCACCACCGCTAGAGCCGCCTGTTTTGACACGGATAAGTCCTCGCAGGAATTTTTTCGAGGACAGAGATGAAAGTGACGACTCAGCACGCCGGCGAACAAGAGTTATGGGGAATCGGTGGATTGATTTGAACGACGTGAATCCGCAAGTGGCCGGGAAAAATGTTTCTCCAGATTATCTGGACAAGCACCATTTGGAATATGGCTCGATTAAAGGCAACAGACCAAAATCATTAGAAAGAGTTGAGCGCGAGTCAAGGGTCAGTAGTGTCAGTGTTATCAAAAGTGCTCGCGAACAGGAAGTTGAATCCGACTCGGACACCGAAAGCTCAACACGAAGCGGTAGGAAAATAAGCCTGCAGGACAAGGAAGAGTCAATGACATTAGCTTGCAACGAGAACATAACAGCCGAGCAATTTCGGAATGACAGAGAAGAAGGCGTGCGACGTCCATATATTTATAAATATGGGTTTAGCCACGATGGTGTTAAGAACCGTCTTGTCAGCCGCGTGTCAGAAAATGAAAGTGACGGCACAAAGACAGTCAGCCCACAGGGGGAAAGTGGGGACCCACGAAAAGGAGAGAAACGTGAACACGAAGGGCCACCAGTTTCTGTTTACTATATGCCTTATTCACCGCACATTTCTTCCTTTTCGAGGGCTCGTCAAACTGGGATGTTATCCCAGGGGAATATTCCACACTCGCACATGGGGGGTCGAATGAACGAGCAGCTGGCTCATTTGGCTATCAGCGATGGACGCGGAGGTTACCGCATTCAACAAGTTGAATACCGGCCAGAACAACAAGTTCCAACTGCAAATTCCTCGGAAGAGGGCAGCGAACGTAATGTCATGGTCGCCGGTGTAGGACATAATGCAGGAGTGCAATACTTCGACAGGCAGGGGTTGATCCCGGGTGGATTTACAGTTATCCCCGGGTTCGGGCCCGTGCGTGTCGTTGACGGCATGTTTTTTCATCAACCACCCATTCCCATGGGAGCAGAACCCAACCACTACGAGAATTTCGCACCCGTGTCGTCGTTTATACCGGTGAACAATTTGCAAGGGCAAACAACTGCTAATTCTTCGTCTTCAGCTAATGCAATCCCGAAAAACGATTCTTCTGCTGCACAGACACAAGAAAAGACCTTGAGTAAGTATTGAATATCGCTTTGTTTTGCAGATATGCATGTCATTTTTTATTGTTTCATGCTTGGTTGGCTTGCTTCCATATGAAGCCATCATCAGTTATATCTTAGTAACGTGCCCGCAGCTACGCAGTTTCAGCGAAGTGGTCCAGATTTTTTGTCATTGAATACTAAATGAGTTATTCGTGTAATGCTTGAAATGCATGCAAGACAACAAGCAGAAATGTCGAAGTTCGAGAAACAGTTTTCAGACCTGGGAAAAACAAGGTTTGGAGAAAGAGATTTTGTTTTGTTGAATAATCTGTGCAGTTCAGTGTTTACACGAATGGAGCGCAGCAGATGGAGCGTACCTTCGGCTAACTGATGCGCAATTGAATTAAGTCTTGTCTAGTCGTCTAAGGGAAAACGTGATTTTTGTAGCTTTTGCAGCTCAAGCAAACATGAATTTCTGAGGTGTCAAATTTTGCTGTTTCTTCAAGCGTGACAGTTCTGTTTGGGAAGAATTTAAGCAAAGAACGGCCGGCAGCTGTGAAGAACACGTGCCGAACTATCAGTAATTACAACTTATAGTTTTGATTGCCCACCGTTGGAAATGTTGCCGTCTTGTAGCTAGGAGGAGAAACTTGAAGCGATGTAGTGAATGTGCTGCAACGTGCTTTAGCACAACAAAGCAAAAAGTTTTTTGGTGTATTTCTGTTTCTGGGCTCGTTACTGAGATGCGTTAGGCTTATTTTCGTTTTTGTTGAAATAGAGTTGTAGATTTTTGTCCTTTGAGGTCTGAGATCCAAGGTGATATTTAAGTTGTCTTTTGGAATGAGTACAGATGTGCAAATTTGATCGATTTCGCCGTTGCATGTAAAGGAGCAATATTGTGGCTCACGAACTTTGTAGCAGATTGTTCCCCTGGGACGAACCAGACATAAAATAAGCTTAACGATCCACCAAGGAAAATTAAAATAAATTCAAGCAAATGATAACATTTAAGAACCTTTTATGGGCATTAGGCAAAGAAACTTAAGGTCTTGGCGAACTTTAGTGACATAAGAGCTTTTTGTAAACAATCACTGTGCACTATTTTGGAAGAAGGTAATGTCTGGTATCGGATTTCAACTCAAAATGATAACAATCATTGTTCATGTAGTTGCAGTTTGTGCAATTTGTTCAGTGCTGTTTTCAATACTCTGCTGCTTGTAACTAGGAATTTCGATGTAAACTGGAGTTACAAATTGATTTAGCCTATATTTTCTCTTTTCGTTGCTGAATAATATTTGTAACAAACATCCTGCGTTGCTCATCTAGGCAATATAAAAACCAAATAAACGCCGTACAATGGCCATTCATTTCGACAGGTTTGAAGTTTAGACAATTTTGGGCGAGTCTATTAGTTGTGCAATGAAAACTCATGGAATGTGAAAACTGCTGTTGCCAAACGCAGTGGAGCACGTCACATAAAAAATTTGTAAAGAAATGATCAATATCCATTCAGAATGTTTTGCAATAATAAGCTGTATCTACTCTCTGTATCAATAGGCAGTTCTATTTGGATTGTACCACTATCAGGTGTGCTTTGCGCACCATGCACGCTGTGAGGTCATTTTGTAGACTATTTCTGTGCATGATCCAGGTTTCCAGAATTAACATATTGGCTGTGATTTCCTAAGAGTGGTTTTAAATATTGGTTGTCTATATGAACCAATTAAGACAAGAATTGAATTAAGAAGATTCCTTCTTGCTTATGTGAATTGTTGTCTAAGAACCAGGCCAAAACAACCTTTTTGTGGAGTATAACTTGAGAGGCATCACCAGTTGTAGAAAAAATACTAGAATGGAGAGTTGTAAATTGAGATTTTGGCAGAATTTAGATATCTATCATTAGGTTGGATGAGGTCAGAGCATAATAGTTGTTGAGGGACTTAGCCCAAAAAACAATTTGAAGATAAATTTGCTTGTCTTAGTGCTTGTGGTGTATATGAGGAAATGAGAGAATATGAATTAAGATATGCAAAATATGACCTGTAATAACAGTTTTGATTTGTTGAGAGCATTTCTGCGTACAAGGAAATTACAAAGATGGCAATCAGATATTGATTTGCATAACAAATTATTTTGGAAAATATGTAATCTCATTTATTAAGAATTGAAAATAGAAATGTTTCTATAACTTTCTTTCGCATAGTTGCTGTTTTGTTTTAGTTTTGGTCTTTAGAATCAGCTCATCAAATAAAAACCAGTTGCCAGGCACCTTAGATGTTAGGTCAGATTTACATTATGCTGATATTGTCATGTTTTGGTTTTGACTTGTCTTATTGTTTAATAATAATTTGTAAATTTAGAGGCCTTGCTTAAATTGTGTGTTTGACCTTCTGTCTGCATTGTATTAATTAGAACTTTTAAAATAACTCAACTTAATTGAATACAAGATTTGCATCTTAAACCATTGTTTAATACCATTTGATTTTGTTGTGTTATTTTGTTATTGTTTTTGTTAGTTGTAACAATTAGTCTTTGTTTACATTATAGAACTTTGATTTAAAAATCTGAAAAAATTAATGATATTTTCCTGGTTTTTAGATGTCACGAAACCCTTCACTAATCTAACTCAGCATAATACTGCTTCATCCTCTCCAAATCTGGATGACAAATGCACTGTGAGCTCCCCTGCAGTCCAGAGTGACAGGGACAGCCCAGCTCCAAGTGGTGATGATGGAGAGAGTAAAAAATTCCCCTCAACTCGACAGAGAAGTAAACATCGGTCTATGGGTGGAGCAAAATCAGAAATCAAATGCGACCAATGCGGAAAGCTGTTTGGTTCGTCCAGTGCACTGGCTAAGCATAAGCTGACACACAGTGATGAGAGGCGATATGTATGCCAGATCTGCAGTAAAGGATTCAAACGACAGGATCACCTGTAAGTTGAAAATTGGATATGAAGCTACAAGTTCTCTTAAACTTAAAAAAACTAGCAAAAATGCAGCCTTATCATTGAGAAAGTACTAGCTAAACACTGAATTATTTTTTTTGGTCGGATAAAAAAAAATTGGTTGAATTTGTATCTTGTTTAATGCCTTTCATTGAAAAAACCTACAAAATAGAAGATAGTACTAATGTAGCTTCAACAAGGTAATGTTGGTTTTACTGAAAATTAATGCATTTTACTTTAATTATTTCTCTTGTAAATTTTGTGGAGAATCTTGCAATTAAGAGGTGGTTATAATTTTGTTTTAGAATGAGATAACTGAAAATTTTGAGTTTATCTTATGTTGGGTCTTTTTGTCTATTAACAAGGGGGAGCCATGAAGAAGGAAAGGTAGTTTACTGGATAGGAACTATGGGTCTTAATAGGAGAGGGGATGGTTTATTATGACTAGTGAGAAAACTGATGTATTTTGTTTATCCAGTTGGTTACACAGTATTTCAGTCATCTGCTAAGAAAAAGCAATTTTATGAAGGTATACAACTATGAAGTTCATTAAAAAGTCTTGTTTCTGAAAAACTTATTTATTGATTGCAGAAATGGACACATGGTCACTCATAGAGATAAAAAACCTTATGAGTGCAGCTTTAAAGACTGTGACAAAAGTTACTGTGACATGAGATCTTTGCGTCGTCATCTAGAAAACCATCATGCTGCCCTAGCAGCCAGTTCAAACTCTTCTCAAGCATCTTCAAGTGCAGGAAACAAGCAAACAAATACAGTTACAGCTGTGACAGTTGTTCCAGCTGTTGGCAATGTTGATATGGCTAGTGGACAAAATTCCTCAAAAGGAAGATCAAGAGCAATCAGGGGGGACAAAAACAAAGATAGTGATGAAAGTAACACTGTTTCAGCAGTGCACTTACAAGTGGGTGGTTATGATAGTGGTAAAAGTTCAGGACGCTCTACACCATCAGCTCCACACGAGCATATTCCCTCGCGAGACAGGGTAATGAGTCAGATTGTACGTGAACGTAATAGCGATAGTTTAAGCTCAGTAACTTCAGAAGAGACCAGTACACATACTGGTGAAACATCTAGAGGTCAGACACCTGATTTAGCTCAGCACTCAGAGCCAAAACTTGTTGCTATGAATTTGTTAAAACGTGCAGCTGAGCGTGCTCAGGAGGAAAGGGACATTCAGGTGGGAGGGGAAAGGTTTCAACACTCTTACATGGCATATCCAGATGGTGTCCCATATCAACAGTGGTACCAAGCTGGTATGTATGGCCAAGATCCGCGCATTGTGTACCAGTATGCTCAAGGGGTAATGTTTCAAACACAAGCCTACCCCCTGAGTTCTGTCACTGGTATTGGACCTGATGCACAGAATCACCAGGTTGTGTCGCAACACTTTAGCAGGGATCAGCAAGACGTTAGTAAGGCTTCTTTGCGAGGTGGAAGTGAGATGGAACCATCTCTGTCGCGGGACCATGCACCAGGACTTGATGCACATCACCCAACATACTTCAATCATCCAAAACCTAGAAACCCAGCAGGGACACCCACCAATCCAACTGCCATTGCAGTTGGAGCAGCAAAGGATGCTGGGAAGTATCGATACTCTCATGAGAGTTATTATGGAGTACACCCTTCAGGCACTCAGTGGCAGCAGGTAGGCCAAAAATATTTTTTGATGTTAAGGAAATTTTGATGGTGGTAACTTTTTTTCTTTGTTAGTAGTTTACTGATGTTTGCTTTAGATACAAGACACAAAACATTAAAGAGTTTTGTTGTTCTTCAAGAAAAAAAAATCTTGTAGCTTATACAGGTGATATAAATGTAAATATTTTTAGAATGTTTTGGTCAGGTAGTTTGATAACATTTTAATTTTCAGATTTTAGTTCCTGAAACAGTTTGTTACTCTACTTGCCAAAAAATAATGTAAATTATTGTACCAATGATTGGTATCTTACATCAGAAACAAATTTTAAGTGCTTCTGCTCTGTAATTGGAATAAGGACTAATTTTTGAAAAGAAGTTATAGAAACTGTGTACAGAATAAATAGAGTTTTAGGGATATGAGGAAACACAAAGATATTCAAAAGAAAACGATTTAGAGTGTTTGTTTTTTATTATTTTTGATTTGGGATGAAGTAGAATGAACTGTGATTGCCAGGCTTCCAGAACAGGATGCGTGTTTATTATTTTTGAATAAAGCTTTTTAGAGCGTTAACTGACAAAATAGAAATGTCTTGTAATTCTTTTAATTTCTAAGCTTTTTCCAGGCTTATTTTGTTTTTGAACAAATTGAACATAAAGTTAACTTTCAAAAATGGTTCACAGCAAACCTAATTCTTGGAAATAAGAAACATTAAATACATCAGTTCTCATCTTTTGAAAAATCTACTTTCACAGGTAATAACTTGGTTGAAATTAATTTCCCTTGCTTTTTTGTTCTTTTTGCTTTGTCAATTATAATATAGCTGTGAGTTGATCTTGAAAGATTTTTGTTGTAGTTTTTCTGTCAGTACTTGTAGCTGTAGAGTTTTTAATTTGAACCTTTGAACTGTAGTTGCTTGTGATCATCTTGTCAAAGTTAATGTTAAATTCAAAAACCAAATTATTTCTGGCTCATTAAAATTCATGACAATTTAATGTATTTGCAACAGCTGTTTCTATGGCTATCATTAATGTCACATGTCACCTGTGGTTGTTTGAATTGCTTCCTGATTCTGATTGGCTAATGCCAAACCTACTTAGCAATTGATTGGTCTTGGGTTTTACTGTTGTGAGTGTGGCTAGTCTCAATGTGGTGAATTTGCATTTGGAGGTTATAGAATTGATTTTCTTCTTGCTGTTTTTAAGTGGCCATGTGACAGCTTTTTTTTCTTGTTTTGGAAGGGAAGAAGTCTCTGAGAGTTTGTTATTTTAAAAATTAGGTTTTCTGTTAGCTCTCAAAATTTTTTTAGACCATTCTCCTTATGGAAACCCAACTGGTTGCCAAATATAGAGTTTTTAGTTTGAGACTGTTTATGCAGATAACACAGAACTAAATATATCTTTTTAATTGGTACCAGAATTATGGTCAAGGCAGGTACAATATTTTTTGTTATATTTCATAGTTCAGACAACACAGTTTCTACATAAATGTGGGCGATTTCTGCTTCATATTTTCCCTTTCAGCTGCTTTTATTGTGATTGTATTTGGTGATATCACAAAATGCAGATTTTGATTCACTTGTATTCCCCTGTTACAGAGCAAAAGAAACACGTGAATCAGCACTTTGTTTGTATGTTTGTACTTTAGTAGTGATTTAAAGACCCTATGTAGTGATCATGCCTTGAATTAAACATTTAGTGGAAGAATTCCAGTTATAGAGATATTTATTTTGAGGTTGAAGTCTTTCAGGATAAAATGCAGTTGGCATAACTCATTACTGGAAGAAACATGACTCATCTTTTGAAATTTATAAGTGTTTAGAGATTTTTTGCAAACTGATTCCATGTTTCTTTACCAGTCAAAACCTAGGAAGTTTTTGGGACAATTTTTCAGGCAAAATACATTATTCCAATTTCAAATTTTCTTATTATAATTGTTATAATAATTTTGAATGGTTTATGATTTTGTGAGCATTTATGCCCTATGAATATGAGCTACTGGTAATATTGTATGTTAGATAAATTGAAAAGGAACTCATATAAGAATTTTGAGAGGTCAAAGAAACAGTAACTTTTGTTACTGTAGTTTTTTCATCAGTTAGAACAAACTTAGAGAAATTTGTAGAAAATGATTTTACATTCCAGGAAAAAGATGTGAAAAAAAATTATCTATTATTTTTATCATCAACCTACTCTTACCTGCCTCCCTTTCATTTCTTAAAATCAAAACTTATATTTTTCTTTTTTTTAAAAGCAATAGCTAGAGCATTTAGTATTAATTTATTTGATACAAGAACTTTAAAGTTATAAAAATGACTTGGTTAGCATCATGTTTCATTTGCTTTTTGGAATATTTACCCATATAAGTTCTGGAGTGCCATGAACACCAGTTGTAATTGGTGTTCTGTATTGAAGCTCTTCCCGTCTGAACCTTCAAGGCCTTTCAAAAACTCATGCATACTCTGTGCAATTTTCAGCTAAGTGAAAAAGATCTTACTGAATTAGGAAAAACTTGCTAACTGATCACTGTAACCTTTTTAAATTGTGTTCACAAAATAAGCTTTCTTTTCT
The DNA here is from genome assembly GCA_026413305.1 of Hydrozoanthus tunicans. NCBI lineage: Eukaryota > Metazoa > Cnidaria > Anthozoa > Zoantharia > Hydrozoanthidae > Hydrozoanthus > Hydrozoanthus tunicans. Next base: position 11,003 of record JAOBAT010018457.1, on the reverse strand, counting down.
TTTTCGAATACTGGTCAAAAGATTTATTTTTAAGAAATACTAAAATTTTGTGAACCAATGTACATCACATGATAGTTTGTTAATTTATCTATGGTTGTTTTGAAGTGATTGGTTAGGTATTTAAACTATAACTTTCTGTGTTAGTTTAAAGTTTTTAAATGAATTTTATTTCATTTAATTTGTTTTACCATTCAACCGGTGAATTCTAGAACTTGGGGTTTGGTGAACCTTTTTTTTGAGTGACCTTTCTCTAGGGTAAAAACTGATAAGATAGGTTGAAAGGATAGTTTCACTAAGTCACCCTCCTTTAACAGATTCTTAGATCCAAATATTTAGAATAAATCAGAACAATGACAACTTCCTCTATCAGAGGAATAGAAGGGAAAGTGGGTTCCTAGTTTACTACATTGTTTGTCAATTGTAGTTTATTCTCACTTATAGCTTTGAAGTGACAATTAGGTGTAGCAGCAATTATGGCATAAATTTCAATACATACTTGTCCAAACTTACATGGCCATTTGAACACAAACTTTTAAATCTAGGTGAACATCACAAATTGTGTGAAATTGTTACAATTTTTGTTGTTTCAGTATGTAGACCAAATGTGTATCTAACAATTGCTTGTGTGTTTTTTTGTTATTCCAGGTTCGATATGATGACAACAATGTTCTTCCCTTTGGCTCTGAGCACAAGCAAGGTTTGATGGGCAATAACAAGTCAATGTATCCCCCTGGACACCCTGTAGAAAACAGTAGGGAGACAGACAACGATAGTGCTAAACATTATGGGAAGCACCCTTTTTATGGATCAGAACATAAAGAAGACAGTTTGATGGCAGCTGCGAAGAGGCATCATGCTGACCAGAGCTTTTCACCTCCACACATGGACAGACGGGAATATGAACACATGCTAGCACTGCAAAATCAAAAAGCAAGAACAGAAGACAACAACAACTATGAGAATCAAGCAAATGGACCTTCAAGTTCAAAGATAAACGATGATTCGGCTGGAGTCTTTCGGAATCCTGGTGAAATTTTGTCACCAAGACGCAAGCAGAAACCCAAACCTGAGCCATTGAAGATCCCAGACCATGTCAGCACTAGCTTTAGGCCCGGGTCACCAAAGAACCGCAGTCGACCCTGTACTCCACCCATTTACACCCCACCTCCAATGCTTAGTCCTCATAGCATCTTCAGTCACATTGCCAGACCATTGACACCTCGATCTAGTGGAATTCCCCAGCTGCCAATGACCCCAAGCAGGCTGTTACTAAGCAGTCGCAGCTGCAGGAGTGAGTGGAATTTTTTTGTTTTTAATAAGTTGATTTTTTGAGTTAAAAGATAAAAGTAAAAAAAAATTCCGTCAACCAGGTTAAATAAGATTGGTCCAAGGAAAATTAACAGGACCACCACTGTTTCGAAATTCAGGGAACTGTTAAGTTTGGGTAAGTTTGCTGCTTTTAGAGTGAAATAAGTAATGAAAGCACTCTAGAGTTAGTGTGCTTAATCTGATGAAAAAAAAGAGTAATTGATGTGAGACTACTATAGTTGGAGCAGTGATCATAATAAAAAATTCCAGGGTTTTTGATAAATTAAAGCATGATAATAAAGTTTGGTTGTGAATTTTAATGTTAAGTAGCACTTATTTTCTTGTACCTAACCTACAGATAGCATTGAAGCAGATGAAGACTCATACCAGTTTCCTGAACCGTAAGTTTGTTTTCTTCTGGTTAATTCTTACCTTCATTGGAACTTTGTTTCATTAGTAAAAATTTTTTTTAACTAAGCGAATCCTGAAAGAACAGATTAATTGTTAACCTTCTTAAAGAAAACTAATGTCAAGAAAAGGAAGTAGGTTCTGTATGTTTAAGCATGATATAAATCTTAAGTCTTTGAGCCCTAGCCAGTTTATCAACATCTAACTTCTCCTTACATAACTCATACAGAATCTAGGTTATTCTGTTATGAGAAAAAGAGGATTGATCACACATATAAAACTACCAAAGATGGAAAACAGGACTCTTCCAAACTGGTAACAGGAAAAGTAACGGTTCTAGTTGGGACAATTTGGCAACACAGAATTGGGGCTGTTTCAAACAAACATCCAGTTTGCTTAAAACTGCGTAAAATTTTACTCTTTTTTTTGCAAATGTTTTAGAACTTTGTGGACACACCAAAGTTAATTTGTCATCTTTTGTCTTTTTCAGAAAAATAAATATTGGAGCTCAGTTTCAAGCAGAAATTCCAGAATGTATTGGTAAGTCTAAAAATGAAAGGGTAAAAAAATTGTTTTAAATTTTTTAAAACAAATATTTACGGTTCACTTTACCATTTTCAGATTAAGAGATTAGATTAGAGTTAGATTTTGGTTCTAACCTTTTCAAGAATTGAACGTATTTAGTCTTAAATGGTTCTTTTAGCATTTCAGTTGTTTTGAATTCCAAATTAAGTATTAATGTTCTGAACCAATATTAATACCAATGATATTACAACAAAAAGGAAAAAGATTAGCAAAGTGCTCTGATATTGAAGATACTTTGTTTGGAATGGCTTGGGAAAGGGCAAGGCCCCAAAGGAACCTTTGATTATGAGTCTATGATAATAGCATTAGTATAATATCAATGACAATTTAATAATGAGTTTACTAGAGATTAATTGGCTGTTGCATTGGGTTAAATTTTTAGGCAATAAGACCAAGTTTTGTAATGACTCTCATCCTGCAACTCTTGTGTGGAGTCCAATAGATGAGCGCAAAAGAGGAAGAAGAGATGAAAGTAAGTTGTAACTGAAGTCAGAAGATTTCCTGCTTTGGTAAATGTGTATTTGTTTAAACAATAATTTTAGTTTGTCACCAGAATGCCAGTGAATCAACAGAAATGAATTTCTCTTGTAATGAACAATAAACAACAGTGAATTGGAGTGAAAAGAGAAATACTTTCCTTATATGGACTAGAGCTTTCATTCTAATAATTTGTAGAACTCTTTTGTGATTGCAGTGTTTAGGAATGTATATAATGGTACAAGTGTCAAGGATTGTCATTGTGGTTCTGGCTTTCTGGTTTCATAATCGTTTATTTTTGCTTTGTGTATGTATTGGACAGCCAGTGGAATTTTATTGAGGACAGTCAGAATATAGAACCATTGAAGTGTGCTTTATTGTATGTGTTTGAGGGAATATTGGGAAGACACAAACATTTATGGCTTGTTGTGTGATTTGTAGTTGAGTCGTACCTAGATGTTGCCTGTTCAGTGGCAGTTCTCGGAGGTGGGTCAAACAAGGAATATGGCCTTCACATTCTGCACAAAGCTAAAGGAAACATTAAGGTACACACAGATCCATCTTGTTTTCAATTCACCTACAGTATTGTCAAAGGGTTTATTTTAACTCTGCAGTTAATTTTATGCATGTATCTTCTACACACCCCTCCTGCAAGAGGTTAAGCCCCTTCCAACTGTTATTTCTTTCAGTTCTGTACATGTCAAATGCTGCAATTATTCAGAATTCTCCCAAATTTTAGACCAATACTTTTTATAAAACTAGGTTAGGAGAAACTTGCTTTTCATCTTTTTTTTATTCCTTGTTCAAAACATTTTCAATTTTCTTTTTACCAAATAAGTAACTTTTTATTTGTATGGGTTATTAAAGGATAGGGAAGATAATGATAAACTGACCAGGGCTGAAATTATTTCAAAAGTTTTATTTTTAAATTTTAGGAAGCTATTCGAGAACTCTTGAAAAGGAAACCAGCTTTTCCACCTACAGATTCCATGCAAAATTACCACTATGAAGGTAAGAAATAAACTTAAGATCTACCTGAATTATGAATATCTAACTGTGTTGGTTTACCAGGAAAACATTAATAAATAGGCTTCTTCCATGAAATGTAAGCACTACATTATTGTTCGTTCCTTGCCCAGACTTAGGCAAGAATAGTTTATAGCTGACTTTTAAACTAGTTCTGCCTTTGAATCAAAGAAGTTAGTCAATTTTCCATTATTTCTCAGTGAATGGAACAAATGCTACATTTTCTGGTTTTGAAGGTATAAAATCAAGTGAATTTGGTTTCATAAGCTTGTATTCACCTTCATCCCCAAAATAAATCAAATGATATATCAATTGCTGAATTGACCCAACTAGTATTGATTTTTCTGTGGTAACCAGTTTAGGAGAACTATATCCCTCCCATTGACAGTAGTTTTTGATCAGACCCACCGCCTCATAGATCTAATATTCTCTTTTTTGTTTGATATGTAAGGAGAAGTTAGATAGTCATAGACTGACCTCTGTCTGTATATTTATAGGGTCAATAAAATGGGCAGCCAAAGAAAGACAAACGTTCAGAAATTCTTTCAGGGTCAAAGGGAAAGATTTTTCTCTACTGCAGAAAGAGGTATGGTTCAAGTTTTGTGTTGTTTATTTCAAAGCCTAGCCTTGATGCTGCAGGTTCTTCATTAAAAATACCCCGTTTTAAATATGGAAACTGTTTTAAGCAATAATCGTAAGAACATGGATAACATGGATTTTTAATTAGCTCAACATTATTTGTTATACATTGACATCAGTTCAAAAATAGTTTTGTTATTTTTTTATTTACTGCAATTCTGTTGTAGCCATAGTTTATTCTATCTGCTTCTATTGATTTAGATAAACTTCTTTGTTTAAGTTTTTGGAAAAGACACAGTACACAAAAAATGCTTAGGTTGTTTGTCATCATTTTTGCAAATCTTTGTTAAGTGGTATTTCATTTTTAATTAGATTGTGCTTCAACTTTTCTGTTTCAAATATTTAGAAGAACCAATTATTAATTAATTTCGGAAATTCAATTCCCTAAACTTGTTGTTGATACATAATTTTGTAAAGTTTTGTAGAATGCTTTCTTTGGTCTATAACAAGATTATGATTAAATGTCTGCAGGTTGGATCAAAATCTGTACATGATTGTGTGGAGTTCTACTATCTTTGGAAAGCCACCCATCCAGAGGCTGTGCGAGGAAGAACAAGATACATAGATTCAGATTCAGATGAGGTGGGTTGTCTAATCTTGGCATAATTAGTCATTATTGCCATCTCTAACCTTTCCTTGCATAACACATGTGGAAAAAAATGGATAAAACATTAAATGAAAATTTGAAAGGAAGTATTGTAAGTTTTAAAAATCACTTGAACTGACCAAATTAATTGTCTCAAAATTCTGCTAGGGTAGTAGTTAAAAATGAGGTAAGATGTTTTGTTGATGTTTAAACTAGGCATGTACTTATTTTTTTAGTTAAAGATTTGCAGTTGATGCAAGTGTTTGTTCCTTTCGATCTTTAACTTGAGATCTATTTTTCTTTCCTTTTTCTTAATCCTCAGCAACTACCGTATATTATTAACTTGGTGAAATTTTGATTTCTTAGCCTTAAAGGGAACTGGTTTGATAATCCAAATTGAAATAACAATCTTGTTCACAGTTGCTCAAAAGTTTTATCTTAATTTTTTTAAGGACTACGAGGACACTAGCAGTGAGACAAACAGTAACCCGTCACTCTTTGAGTGTGATTTCCCACAATGCAGTGCAGTAAGTACTTCTTCATTTGAATTACATTTTGTACACACTGTTCCTTGGCCTACCTGCTTTTGATTACATCAAGTTTTAATGAATTGGAGGTTTAGTTATTCTCAAGAATATAAGTTCGTTGTTGAAATTTGTGAAATCCGTTTTGATTTGACTATTTGTAAAGTGTAGAGAGTTAGTTATTAAAGTTATTTTTTACTTCAAACAGAAATTTGTATCGAGGCAAGCATTGAATGGTCACATTCGAGTTCATGGAGGAAGGTAATTCTTAAAGATATCTTACCAACATTTAATTCCTTACATAACACAATAAAAAATGGGAACCGATCAAATTAGCGAACAACTGAAATAAAAAGGAAACATAGAATAAGGTTAATACCCTTAAAATCTTCCACAGCAAAAACTTAAAACCATCAACTTTTAAAGCTTACCTACTAGCCTGCATACCGAATAAGACTAATTTTACTAGCAAAAAAACCCCTTGTTATGAAGAAAACATGGAACTGAAGCTTTTGTTTTAACACAGATAAAGATTACAATAAAGTGAAATAATTGCTTTCCTTTCAAACCTGTGTTACAACATTCTCTAATTTGACCTTTTTTTCCAAGAGATAGCTCATTAGGTTGTTTCTCACAGTTTATTCTCCAACAGTTTTATGAAGCCAGAACCCCGAAAGAGAAGTCGAGCGCCAGCAACTTCTACCACAGCCTCAACTAATGAGGTACTTCCTGTAAAGAAGCGGCGTCCAGCAGCACCACCCCAGGCATCAGTCCCATTAGACCCTGACGGCCCCCTGCCAGAGTATCCATGTAAAGTATGTGGAAGGTGGGTTGTTGGCTTCACATATATTAATATAATTTATTGCAAGATGAACTGTTAGTTAGCCAGATTGGAGGTAACATTTGATTGTGGTGCTGGGTTTGTATATGGTTAAGGTGCCAGGTTTGTATGCGGTGAGGGTGCTGTATTTGTATTCGGTTGCCCCAGGTTTACTGGCCACTAAACCGTATCTTGCTTCGGTGATCCCTGAGTCAAATAATAATAATAATAATATCAAAATAATATCTAGCGAGCTAATCGCCCTTATTTGCAGTCGCGTGGACTGAATTGCGAAGGACGCAGCTCAACGAGGTCGGACCGAAAGCATGTTAAGGCACATATTGCTGCCGCTATACGACCCATACGTGACCTCGGAGCACAGCTCCACAGCCAGATGGGTGTCGATTTTGTTGAGGGAGGAAAACTGGAGAGCCCAGAGAAAAACACTCAGAGTCAGATTGAGATCGACAAATTTCAGCCCACATGTGGAAACCAGGGCTCGATCCCGGGTCCACAGTGGTGGGAGGCACGAGCACTAACCACTCGGCCATCCCTCAAATCCACCAAACTTGTAGATAGCAAACTGGTCTGCCTCTAACCAGTTAAGACTTTTAGCTGTGTGATGCATCCCGTTATTATATTGGTTTCTCCCATGCTACGTGGTTTGACACCTATTAAAGTTTACCATTAATATGATGATGGTTGCAAATTAGTGTGCATAAAGCCTTACAGGCAACTTTAAGTATGATTAATAGACGTTTCACCTACTTTTAAGTACGTTAACGTGTTAGTTGTGATGGTAGCCAAGATTATGGTGGTGTTGAGCATGATTATGTCATTGATGATGTTTATGGTTGGAATGATAGTGATGTATAATGATAATGGTGATAGGAATGATGATGGCGTTTGATGATGGTTACTATACTAATAACAATTGCTATAAGTAATAGAATCAGTCAATACTAATGTGATACAATACAGAAGACAAGTTACTAATGTGCTTGATAATCTGTCTTTAGGGTTTTCCACAAAATCAAGAGTCGTTCAGCACACATGAAGACTCACGTCAAACGGCCTGACACTCATGACGATGAAAAGAGCGGTGCTGTCATCGTGAAAGCGCATTGAAAAGAAACAGTATTCCCTTGGAATTGAATTGATATGTTTTTGTAAATAAGTTATCTTATTGTAATTTATTAGCCAAGCTGCAGTGTCGATAGATTTCAAGAATGAATTGATGATATTTATAATTGTTGGTTGTGTTAAGGCAACTGAAAGTTGCAGATGCTAGCATAATTTATTGGGTACCGGCATTGAAGTTTCTAGTCCTGGTTGCTGGAAAGACAACTAAAAACATTTTAAACAGGATTGAAGAAAATTTAACAAAAGGTGAAACAACAGTGATTGGGAGTTATTTTTGAACCAGGACTGAGAGTTAAGAAGTCTGCAAACGTTTAAATAATAAAAAAGGCTAATTTGAGTTAAATTGGAACAGCAGAATTTGTTCCTCGTGTAAAAATCAACGGCGTAAATCTTCTTTGCACTTCATTTTTGCGTAAGAAGAATTGATGCGAATTTTTTGCACTTCGCGTTAATTTTACTGGGTAGTGGTTTCATATTAGTAGTTATTATAGAAACAAAATTTAATTAGAAGCTGTTAACTTTGAATTCAGCTAAATTAAACTTTCTGCAAATGTTTTGGTGCTGCTTGACGATGGGCTGTGCTCATGTTAGTTTCTTCTCTCCATTTTGATGCAGTTTCAACAAAAAAGTTGAAAACGGGCAAAGGACTTGCTGCTGTGCAGCGAAATTTAGTAGAGCACCAAGTTTGTGAATTGACCATTAATACCGAAAAAACAGGTACCAACGCACTGTTGATGGTGCATATCCCTGGATTTTCCAAAAATTTCAAACCATATTTTCGTATAAAAATGCCAGTTATTTTAACAAGAAAAATATTCCAAAACTTTATTCGCTACATGTTTATTTTTTTGGGTCATTTCGATTTTAGTTTAATCTAACTCTTCTTAACTGTTACTTTGGGTAGAAGGCTGCAAGTTTCTAGAATGCCACACATACATTGGTCTTTTTTTTTTATAGAAGTCCTTATTCTATAAGCTATAACAGAAACAAACAGGAAGAACATTAGTAAAATCTAAAATCGTTTTTGGATTTGAATTTTACCGATGTTCCTCTGCTCGTGGTTGTAGCAAGTAAAAATTTTCTTTTCTTATTAGAGTCTCTGTCTTACTTATTATAATTTTTAGAAAAATGGGTATTAATTTTGGTTTACCTTTCTTAGTCAGTTGAATAATCCGTGTGCTGTATGTAGGGACTAGTTATATGTTTTTTCATTAGGGAGGTAAATGTGAAAAACCGTTTTCGAGATATAAGAACACCAGCAACAGTATGCTTGTGAGAAATTTTGAAAGGGACTTTTTAAAAAAAAAACTGTTACTGTTTTGTTACAGATGAGCGAAACATAAAAAAGAAGAGAACTCAGTTGTTCAGCAAAAAGCAATCTACTGCCAATAAAAGCAAAACCTCACCTCCCTAGTTAAGAAATAATGAAGAGTCTCCTAAAGCATTATTTACCCTAAACACTTTAAAGGTAGCCATAAGTGAGGAAAATCTTAAACGAAGCACATCGTTTTCGGAGTAATTTAAAAACTTGATTGATAAAAATCAGAATTGTTTTATTTTTTCGGTTTAAGAAACAAAGCTTTGTCAGAAAGCGGTACATTACTAATATATATTATGTTCTTTGGTTTGATTAAGTATATAAAAGTAGCCAGTCTACTTAATATACACTTGTGAATATTGTACATAATACTTGGGTAAGTTTCAAAATATGTCGTCTTAGGTGTATATTTGATTCATTTCACATTCAGACAAGTAACGTAAAATTTACATTGAGTTTGACCATCTTGTAAGCCAGCAATGTGTTGCTGTATATTATATCAGGACCGTTTTGTAAAATATAATATTGATGGTCCTTGAGTGTATGGGAGATGTAAAGTAGAGAGTAAATAAAGCTTGTATTTATTTAGCCTTATCCTTCAGGCATGCTTCTGTTTTGATGATTTGTTTTTCCCATAATCATTTTTTAAAGGTATTAAATCATTCGAAATTTCTGCACGAAGTCGTAGAAAGCAATGAACTTCAACTGGCGTCAATTTAAATAGCATGACCGAAGTCTAAATTGTTCATCACTATCTAGGAGTTTCTTTCTATCCTATATTTCTCGGCTCTCTAAGTTTTTTTCGCGCGCAAATCCAGTGTGAACAGACCTTGCGACCAGCTAAACAGTGGGCGACTTCGTAAGAGTAAGGCAACCCAAGTACTGCTCTTGCAGTAAAAGTTTGTTTTCTGATGGAGTTTTTTATTCAGTCTCGTAAAAACCGGGGTTCTGTGCCCAGTGAACAAAAGTATAAAACAAAACGTTTTTATGCATGAACGAGTTTTGTCTCGCTACACCTTCTGAGATACCCAGGGTGACGGGGAAAAAACATCAATTTTTTGTTTCAAAGATTTTTTTTTCGATATTTCTGTTTATTTAAGCCAGGGTCACCAGTCTTTTTACATGTTGTACAAAACAGGTTGATTGCGGGGGGAAAGTTATCAAAGACTTAGATTGTTTTCGATCTTGCTGTCTATTCAAACCATGCGGAGAATCTTTTTGATCAATCCTTAGTACGGTACTCATGCGAATATGTCATCTCCTGCAAAGAGGTCAAGCACCGGGGACAACGGTTCCTTTGACTGTCTGGAAGTTTCCAGTTTGCGTACCGCTCTTCGCAGGCAGGGAGTCGAGAATAGCGGAGAGTATGTAGGCACCACTTGCTCTGAAAATATCATTTTTTTCAGTTAAACAGAACGTGCTGTCGCGCTAAGTTTTCACATTCTTGCCATGAATTCATCCAGTTATACACGTACAGTGTGCAGCAACACTTCACATTGCTCAAACTAACTGTATTTTTTTATGTTGTACTTTCCCAAAACTAAGCAGTCAGTTTATGAACTGTTTATTCTTCCCAAAGACTGAAGTAGGGCATAAGGAACAACATGAAATTTCCTTCGGACCCGAAAAGTTGCATAAGTTTAATAATTTATATTTAGTACACACCGACCTTAAACCAAGGTATGGCGTATTACAGCCAGGTTGTCAGATCCCCCGATCGACCCCACACACTGAATGAGCGCTTTGTCTTATTTTCCTACTCCGGGACGCATAAATTCTTCAAAACCCTCGTTCTCTGAGCATCAAACGTAGCACCATTCTTACCCGAAAGCGGAGTACTTGTCTGTTCTCCCTTCAGCGGTTGCTTGGCCATTACCTTATAACAAGGGGTTGATGGAGCAGATATAGAAGGCACAGTTGGAACTGGTGATGGTTGAACCGGGACTGGTTTGCCTGAAAAGTACGGAGGTCTGAATTACAAGTTAAAACGTTGCTAAATGAAATGATACTAACTCGTGAATATTTAAGCAATAAAACGCATTTCCCGTGCCGTGTAATCTTTTATTGCACTCGGGAGGAATGTTGGGCAAATAATTGAGATCAGATATACCCTCTTACAAATTTAGAACACTAATTAAAGTCAGAAAAAAGTGGGGGCAATTTACCCCC
>JAOBAT010018346.1:0-32068 GCA_026413305.1 Hydrozoanthus tunicans | reverse complement strand
AGGAGGAAGGGAGGGGGGGGGAAGGGGAAGGAGGTTAAAACGAACCATACAATGTATCTAATTTAATAGATGTGAATAAAATGCTTATATTAAGAAATAAAAAACATTTATTTACTTTTTTATGGTAATGAACTACCATTTCTCCTCCATAGAAATTAAGAATCTTATTAAGATCCTGGTTAACCCAAACTGCTAATAACTACCTTAAAATTTTAGAACCTATTTTGCCAAACCTCATACGCGCGTTTTGCCGAAAAGTCCTAGCCCACTCAAGAAATGTATATCTACGGGAAAATCATTATAAAATATAATTGAGGGCAATCTTAGGTCTTCTATCGCTAATCATATCTTCATTTCTGCTTTGAATATTTTTGAGGTATCGGTATAATGTATCATGGAGTGAAAAGTCAGTAGTACTACAATGCGTATCAGTTCATCGCCATGGATATGAAATAATTCTGCGCGGTAGTGTTAAACTCTAGAAACACCTGCGCAGGTAAACACGCTATAACAATTAACATATGAAATATGAAAAACAAAAAATTCCATCAAAACATTTACTTCTTAGATGTAACTGTGTAGTTTTGCATATTTAACCGCGTTCTTTTTTAGTGTAACCTATAACAGTATGCTAAACTGCAATGGCAAAATCAATTAAAGCAAAAAAAAAAAGGAAAGAAAGAAAGAGAAAAACAGTGGCACTTGTTTTCGGTGAGCATATTGTTACTTTTTGTGCGGCTTACTACAAAGTCGTATCGAAATAGACATGATAATTTTTGTGCAGAAGGAAAATGACCTCGAAACGAAAATCTTTTAAGTTTATTATTTCCTTCGATCTGTGCTAATGACCTCGGGCACTTTGAATTATTTTAGAGGGTCAATATATATGTACAAATGTCCGATTGAAACATTTCTGTCAGTAAGTTGATAAAACCGAGATATATCTAAGATATGTAGCAGCTAATGCGATACACTAATGCATTCGTCATCATGTTTGTTACGTAAAATCAATTGCAAAGCATAACAATCCCGTCGGTTTCAGTGCACTTCCAAACTGGTTTTTGGATTATTATAATAACCCCGTTTCAGTGGTATATAAGGACTCACTCGAATCTATTTATGTTCTGTTTACAAAATCATGTAATAATCATGTATACCACTGAAAAACATCAGTACACTTTGCGGTTTAAGTTTGGTAGATTAGAACAGAGTGTTTTGTTTGTTACAATGAAGAGTTCTTACAGTGTCAAACTTAGAATTTGGTTAAACCTGAAAAAGATGACTACAGGCAGCTTACAAACTTACTTTAAATGTTTCGTCAGCTACATGTTTATTGTTGCCTGCTGTGAGCCCTCGGATACGATGAAATACAATGGTCGGCGAGGGTCAATAAAGATACAGTAATTAGTACTGATTAAAGCAAATAAAAACTCCAAGTGCCTAATTTAACTTGGGGTCAGATTGAAATAATGATTATTTGCAGTCTTCTAGCTTACGGGAAACTAAAAATCTAGAAGTTTCAGCTGTTCAATATAAATTGAGCAATATTTAAGATTGGAGCTCGGCCCAATTAGAATGAAATCAGAAATTTTGACCTGAAAGGCTAACCCCAAATCTTCCTAATTATTACGACAAATTACTGTGTGTATTTGTAGCGTAGGTATTTGTGTCGTTGGCGATTTCAAAGTCACTATTTCAATTTTATAACGTATCCCCGACTCCTAAAAGACAGCTGCTTATATTTACTACAACTTTAGGTTGAAATTATTCTCAACTGGGTGAAAACTGATGCAATTTTAACGCGTAATGGGCAAGTTACAAAATTTAAGTAACTATTATTTGTTTTGCCTTACCTTCAGCTTAGTGCTAACCTTGTCGATATTTGAAGTTGCTTAAGTCCATAAACTTGCACAGCAATGCAAGAACGAAAAAATTAATTATGGACAGTTTCCTGCGACAGGTGCTTAATTCTTAAACGTTGAATATTTATTGTCAATGGCTTGATGATCCTGAATTATCTATTCTTATAAACGTATGATGATATACTGAAAACATTTTGTTTTCAAAACTATTGTTAACTTCAAACAGATCTTGTAATGTCGATATCTAGAGGTTCCAAATAAGAAAAATACAACGCCAATCAAAAGTTGTTTTTTAAGTCACTAATATTTTGACCAAAAGATTTAGCAATCTGATTTGTTTTGAATGACAATGGCAATAAAAATTCAAACGTTTCCGCTCTAACTTAGTGAATTATTGACTCTTTAAGAATTTACTTGAATAAGCGCTTATTTCTCAATTAATCTATGCCAATTGATTGCCAGCTAGAACACCATAGGTTTGTTTTTACAATTTCCAAGTTTTGATATATACTCTCCAAAATGCGTAATGTTTAGAACTGTAATTCAAAAACTGTTTTGTATTTAAAGGTGTGAAAGTAGAAAACCACCATAAAATAGAAGGGAAGCGCTAAATATACAGTTGATTAGCCAATCAGAAAACAGAAGTACAGTACAAGTGTCAAAAGGGATTTTTTTGTTTTCCCCAATCAAGCCAACTCATAAATGGCTTGCATGGGCAAAGGAGATACGCCCCAAACTTCAGCGTTTCAAAAATTCACACCCAAAAAGTGTAGACCATCGCCGATAAGGGCTAGATACACCCAAAGAGCACTTTGTGGCCACTTTTTCTCATGCTTATTACGATATCTCCGTCCATGATTTGAATGTACAAAATGGTGCACCGCTTGTAACACAGATGGTATGAAGGAGAATCAATTTTTTGAAGCTTGGTAGTTTTAAAGATAATTTTGAAGTTTGAATAATTGATGATAACCCTCCAAATGGTCCTCAAACCAAAGCTGTACTAGTCCCTCACCAGGAGGAACGGTTTGCTGATTTTACTCAATATTCTTCTCATTCCAATATCTTTTTCAACTTCCTCACTATCCAACAAAACATTTGGTGTACTCCCGCCTCAACCAATATTATCAAGTTTGTGGTTTAGAAATAATAACTTTTTAGTGGCAACTAAAATGACGTTGGCGCCAAGCTAAATGCCTTGAGAGATGATATAATAATTCATTTCATGTGGATCTATTATGCATTACTAGTCGAGAAAAATGGAACTCAAAATGACACTCTCTTTAATGTAACTTGTTGCTTTTTTCACGTTAGCTTAAAGATAGGGGTTTTAGAAACTTGATGGACGCAAAAAGTTCGAAAAATTGTTTTGTAACAAAAATAACTTTTGCGAGTTAGTCCTGAAAATATCTTGAGATATGAGCGTAAATATAATATTTTTTATCGTTTTTGCTCCGACTAAGGGTTAACGCTGGAATTGACTATTCCAAGAAAGAGTACGTACGGTTTCTTTTTTACCACAATGCCATGCGGACTTAACACCGCTAGCTAAACGAGGTTCAAAGAAGGCCACAATAACAAGATTCTTCCATGCACCAACAACAATTTGAACGTCTAATTTGAAGTTTACGTATTCTCCTTGCGCTTTTTTACAAGCAAATTTAGGTCTTTTATACGCTAAGAACTCTGGCTAATTGTACGGGTTGCATCTTTTTCGGATTGGTCAATTGCCAGCACTTTTTTTGCCACGAAAACTAGTTATATACAGTAATACATAAACGTATGTACATATGTGTAAATGTATATAAGGATGATAAAAACGTGTTTTCAAATTAACTGTTAGACACCGAGCTCTAAATATAATCTGCTATAACTAGAAACTGCAACTGTGATGTTTTATGGAAGGAAGCTTTGACATACCTTGTCTGTGCGTTTTAACTATAGAAAGTCTGGACGTTTGATGTCACAGTATAAGTGGTCTGGTGCTCACTGAGTTGTCCGGCGCAGAGCTAGAGGCACTGTGGTCTAGTTACTATTGAACTAGCGGTATTCATTAAAACTGTTTGGAGCAGTCGCGAACGTTTTGCAAACCGTGAAAGTTAAAGCAAAGGTAATTTTCGCTTATTGTGTTGGCCCTTGAAATCAGCGTTTGTAAATGATAAGTGTGAGCGATTGAGCTAAAAGACTCCTAAAAGTACATTGCATTTCTATTATTCACCTCAACAGAACAAAACAAGCAAAATCTTTTTGTATTTTTATTTTTTATAGCATAAACAAGCATACAAGAGTGATTTTTTATTTATTCCTCGTACTTGTCATACAAAAGAAGTTGCTGCCTTGTTTTCTCAATCGATACTAAGTAACTATACTCACCACTTGAGTTTATGTTCAACGCGAAACATGTGTCAGAGTACAAAACAAGGTGAAATTAGCACTTTTCGTCAAAATTATCTAATAGGTTTAAAACAATTCCTTAAGAGTTTATTTAGTGCCAAAGTGTTATTAACTCAAAATAAAAATGTTTGAGCAGCAATGTGGTTAACGAAGACGGTATCTTTTTTCAAAACGAAACACTTAAGTTCTTTTTTCGTCTGTTGCTCGTGACAATTAGTTTGCTTTGTTTTCTTTCAATTTGGGGACAGAATCTTTTTTTGCAATTCAATTCGTTTTATTCTAATTAATAATCTAAAGAGTTAGGAGATGGAGAGCTAAAACATTTTATTCTAATCCTCGATGCTGTGATCCGTTATTTATAAAATAGTTAAACTTGGAAAGAATCGTTGTCTTTTTCTTTTGGCTAAAACCTTTTTCCATATTTCTAAATGACTTTAAATAACCAATGCAGAGAAAAGATGAGGAAGGTAAACACATATTCTGAAATAAAGAAGCAACGCCAATAGAAGACAACACTTTCCTTTATGAACTATCGAATCCTTCTTTAACATCCAACCATACAGGCCCGATCGTTTTGTGAAAGCGTTTTACCCTCGAAGAGATCTAGTTATTATATATACTCGATTTTTGTTTGAAAAATCAAAGACATATGTATGTTATTGGTAGCAACGCCAAAAAAGGAAAACTTTTGTTCAACATAATCAACCAATACTTGTTTCCGAAGAGAAAGACCAGAAGAAAAACCAATTAGCTAGAACATATTTCTGAATTTAAAACGAGTGGTGACAATACTCGTTATACTCGATTAAGATTTGGTGTCCTCTTTGTTTTCTTCTTGTCACCAAATTTGCAACAACTTGCTTTGGTAGTAATTTGGTCTTTTAAACTTTAATCAGATAAATAAATCTTCTTAAACATAAAATTACTACTGAGATTTACCAATGCTAAAGCTAGGTAGCTATTTAACGTCAGTTCTAGATGTCATTTGTTAGCATTAATGAATATATTCCAGAAAAGAACCCAGGGGCGGATACAGGGGGGAGGATGAGTTGGGTAGATTTCCAACCCCCTTTTTTACCCTACCAAAAATAATAAAACAAAACAAAAAGATACAATTTATCAATAGTTTGTCACTGACGGTCGACAAAACAGGCAAAATATTTGCAAGTTTACTGGTAAATCAACGACTTTAGGGCCCACAAAATAAGTGCGAAAAGAATATGTGCAAAAGTGGTGGATTAAAAGGCACCCAACACTCGCTTTTACAGTGGCATTAGCTCTGGAATCGACCTGAATATCCCTCCCCCCTTTTTTTAAATCCTGTATCCTCCCCTGGAACCGGTCTAGGTGATGTCCGAAAACTATTTTACTTAATGACCACCATCATCATAACTTTATACATATTATCACCTTGACAATCGTTTTTATCAGTTTGTGAAAATATCCAATCAAAAGGTCAAAGCTTAATTAACTCAACTCTGTACAGACCTATTACATCAAGTAACACTACACAAATATTTACATCACTTTCAACGGGTAGTCAAGCACGCTGGCATAGTATGCAAAGTACGCCGCCACGAAGGAAAAATAACACACAGGGAACAAAACCCTTGCTAGTCTGTCTAACCAGTGGACATCCGCACTTGCCGGTTTGGGCTTTGGAGTGTTGTTGTTCGCGACAGGAACTGCAGGTGGGTGGTTGGCAGCGGCGGTCCGCCTAAGAAGGTTTGTCTGTGCTTTGTCAGCCTGTGGATTTCCGTTCTTTCCTCCTTCGTCCATAATTGAAACAAGTGTGGTTTGAGGAGTTTCCTGTAAAATGCAAGCCGCGGAATTAGTTATTTCTGTTACCTGTTATTGTGACGCCACTGCAGTTTTCACTGCCATCGCCATTTTCATTATAATCAACATTGTGTTGTTTTCATTGTTGTCGTTGTTATTATTACAAAGTTAAATAACAACAATGGTTCCATAGGCTAGAAAATCTCGAAACTAACATATGTGATTTATCCAAAGCAAGTTTGAGGATATATCGATGCATTAAAATACTATGTACCGATTGTATCGAAATAAAATACATCTTGTAAATAATAACTAACGATACCGTACTAAAATGAACCTGTTATTAGCTGATGGTACCATATTAGATGCATCCTGTACTAGTTACTGATGGTACCGGACTAAATATACATTTCTAATTGCTAAAGTGCACTCTATACTTTAGATACTTATATAGCAGCTTTATAGATTGCACACTTTAAAAATGCTTCATGATGTTGCCAAGTTAACCGAACAATGAATGATTGAAAAACGAAAGGGTATAGTTGTGAGCGTTATCGTGTTTAGTAAGTACCTTTATGATGAGGGGTTGCAACTCAATGCGACCTTTTTCTTCGTCTGATGGCCGCGCCTTCCTCAGGTGGGGTCGGGTGTTTAAAACCAGAATGAACTCCAAGAAAGAGGCGAAGATGAAACCGAATGAAGTGAGGAGAAAGTAGTCAATGGCTTTGACGTAGCTCACCTAGAAATATAAATTATCATAAATTAATGTTGGTTATTGACTGGATTTCGACATCAGTTTAGAGACGAAAATCCATTTAGATGTAACTTTTCTGTTTCGCTACAAAGATGGTCTCTGGCTAGCTTTTAAGTGGTTTAAACTATGAACGACAAAAATAAGACCGCGTTCAAAGTGGGTTCAAAGTAACAATAGGGCTGTCACATGGCGCTTGGTAGATTTGGTCGAAGGAGTCAGTTTTGGAGATTTAGCTCGGTAGAGTCAAACTCGCTTGGTGCACCACGGAACACCAAGGCCAATGTGACTTCTTTGCTGTCTTTATTTTACATGCTTCCCGCTATTCAAGAGTCCTCTTATTCATTACAATTAGTCGCTTATATAGCGATTGACAACAAACTATTAATTTTGAATACATCAATCGAATACTTTTTGATACATGTGTACTAACAATAAGTTATCTTGAACAATGGGAAGTAACTCACAAAGAACTCAAAAGATATTGATTAAACAAAGAACTGAAAAGTTTTTGCTAAGTAGCCGAAGTTTGCTAAAACTATTTTAGTAGAAGTCCAGATGCAGATTGAACATTTGATAGTTAGGGAAATGTCTTTGTTACAGAGCAACACCACCTTAAAACACTTGAACAGAGGTTTTCCTACCTTTGGCATACTAGCATTGATAGAGCCTTGCAACAAAATGGTACTGAGGATTGTGGTTACGGCAAGTGTCACTCGTGCCGGGACGGCAGCACGGCTTATCCAGAAACAACACCAGGACAGGAACACCAACACCATCGCCGGTACATAGGTAGATGTTATGTAGAAATCCATTCTTCTCCGCAAGGTAAACACTGCCTTCATACTTGCAAAAGATCCTGAACAAAAAGAAGACTCGTCTTAGAAGCTGAGATCTCAGTGTGATCCTGGGCCAAGTTGTTCAAAAGAAAATTAGGCGTCTGTCCTGGGTTAAAATTCTGACAACCAATACGTTGTGTTAAGAGTCAATCTAGGATTATCGCTATGATCAACCGTTGAACAACTCGGCCCAGACCTAGTTTTTGGCTGCAAAAGCTGTAGGATGCGAGTTTTCGAAACTAGAAGTCAACTTAGGTTTGATGATACAAATGCACTAAGTCGGGAAATTAAACTGAAAAACGTGGGCCTTGTCTTTCTAAAGAAATAATACAGTTGAAAAAGTGTACTAAAGGCGATTTTGTCCTCAGTAGTCCAGTGCGCTTTCGTGTCGGGGAAGTACATTTTTAAGCATGGTTTTGCATACTATGCGAGAATTGATTAACTGCATAGGGAACCTTAATTGAAAGCCTGTTATTTTTTCAATATAGAGGTTTTGGCCATATTGTTTGAAAACCATCTTTACAACTGAAAGCGAGCCTGTGTCATGAGTGTCTTGTCCAGGTGTCTTCAATGTGAATTGAGGAAAAGACTTGAAACCTCCGATTTCATTTTCCATGCAAGGGGTCTTAAGCCTTTTGTAATTGGTAGATGGTTTTGGGCGCCCAGTACATTTTTTACAATTTATTTGTACCTGTATTTAAACATACATTTATGGGAAAAAGAAAAACTTTTGCTTTAACCCTTGAAGCTCTTGTAACTTGAAGGTAGTGGACAGAAGTATATATACTTTAGACACAAACATCATCTAGCATTTACAAGTCAAACCAAGTTTGAAAGAAGTGAGCATTTTCGGGTTTATGCAGAATCTAAAAGTTGTGATTGTGGGATCTGGCCGTTGAAAAAATCAGCAGTGTTGGGGTATACAGGTAGTAAGATGACATTGAGGTGTTACAGTTCAGTTGGTACCAAAGCCTGTAATGGACCCTTGAAATAGCTGGAGACTGAGTGTTGGCAGCCGTGGACAGGTGTTTCGCCCTTATTGGGCTTTGTCGGCACGGCGTAGCCCACAAAAGAAATGAGCATTTCAGTTGGCTAACTGTAGCTTAACTGTTCCTTACCTGCACTATTAGTTTGTTTCTTTGTAAACGTCTCTGTGCCTATCAGTTCGAACTGAGCAATATTCTTGGACACAACTTCAATTCCTTTGGATCCGCCCTTCCATTGGTAATCGATATCTGCCCGGGTGTGAGCGTCTAAAAACCGATCGCAAGTCATTAATCTCGATACTTACCCTTGAACTCTTAATAAATAATCGTCAAAAGTATAAAGGATCGAAAGGTTTGGAAAGCGTTGAGCGTCTGAAATTTGAAATAATTATTCAATTTGCTTGTTGGATATGAGATTATTTATAGTCCAAGCTCTACGCGCCTTTTCGATTCGGCTATTTACCATCTCATATCTGACGCACTCGCTTGGAATAATTGTCTTAAGTAATCAGAAACTAAACCACCGAGCTATGGGAACTCATATGGCGAACGAGGTCATTAATTAGGTTATTACACCTGGACCGTATGGCGCAAATCACTTGAATGCCAAGGCAAGTGTGTCGAGCACTCATTAATCATCTGCATCGGGCAGCCACCTTGAAATAACGTCTCTCGGACGATAAATACATGCAAAGAGGCTATGAATATCAGACTAGGTACGAATTCTTGTTGAGACGTGAAAAACTGAGTTCCTGACCATGATGGGAATCGAACCCCAGACCTTCAGAATACTAGACACCCTCATTACAACTGATGTCGTGCTAGTGATTGCGCGATGCAGTTAATTAATGACTACGTGCTTGACGGCAATATATCTTGGCATTCAAGTAATTTGGACGATACAGTCCATGTGTCATAACCCAATTAATGCATGACCTTGATCACCATATGAATCTTTAATAAAGTTCATTTGCCAATAATTTCTCTTTTTGTTAATTGCGGCGTTAATGGTGCCTTTTTGAACTCAAAAAATTATTTAACAGCTACTAAATAACAGAAAAAGTGCGTGTGTTTGGCTTCCTTAACTTCAAAATGTCGGTTTTGATATCATTATTGGCACTCAACTCAAGATACTTACAACTTTCTATTACTAGGGGGCATTTCTGGGTATCCATCGGGTAAAGTCGTAGATCCATCTCACATGAAGCGGTGAAAGAGATTCTGTAGTAAAATGAATTATTCAATGATTGATTGTTCCTCTTATCATGGATTTTAACTTAAAATCTATCATCAATATTGTAAAGACTCCATTTAACATTTTTTACTGAGTCTTCAAAAGCAAATTTTGCCAAACTTCATTAAAGTTTATCCAACTTCTAAGTAAAACTATGTTGCATCGGTTCAATCTATTTAAAACCCTAGTTCTGCCATAAATAACATATGGTCTATCTGTTTACGCTGCCAGTGAATCCGAACTTTCCGAGGTTCAGAAATTTCTTTCAAGATGGCACAAGAGAAGTTACTGTTCTACCCTAATCTCCGTGTAGGATCTGGTAGAGATGAGTGGTAAACAGATATTTGCAAAAGTAAACAGCCAATTCGGCCACCCAATGAAATCCTTGCTGCCGAGAAAACAAGACACAATTTACAACTTGAGAGGTACAAAATTGCAGATGCCAGTTGTTTCACACAGAAAGATTTAAAAACTGCTTCGCAAATTTACCAAATTTCAAATGTAAGATGTAACTGTGAACAATTTTGATGATTTACATGTAATCGTGTATGTAGTTTATACGATTCCAATAAAGATAGTTGTTGTTTTTTTATTCCATTTCTTGAAACTAAATTTATAGCCTAGATAGCAAAGCGAATGCTCAAGTGGCACAAGTATAGGATATGCACAATTTTGTTGCTTAAGACACGGAAAAAGAGTCCAATATTCCTACAAAAATGCAGAGATAAACCCAATATCAGTACACACCTTGTACTAAAATATATTTTTCCGTCAGGATGAATCATCACCCTCATGTTTTCTCGAGTAACGAAGTGATAGTTTGACTTTTTTACGTTCCAGAACATTGTATCTGGAGTCCACATCATTTTGGTTGCATCTCCCGCCATTGTGAAAGGTTTACTTTGATTATGAGCAAACCTTGGGTCGTACCACCATTGACGGAAGAACATATCCATTGAGTACTCCTAATGAACAAGAGTAGTTAAGACAATAAATGTACATAAAAGTAATAAAAAAAAGTTAAGCGATTTTACTCTGTAGCGTCTTTTCCATAGTTCATGCTCAAGGTAAATGCAAGTTACATCTAGAAAAAAAAATCATTTTGTAGAACTTTCAAATCTTCATCGACACCTTCTACATATGACGATACCAAATACAACTGACCATGCTTGCTTCTTTGATTTCGCCAATCGACACAACCTTGAACGTCATGTCAACCATAACTGGAGGACCTGCGTAAAAAAGAAATAGATCGTAAGTTATTCCATCGTGCGTATCAAAGAGTATTCATGATCCATTGCTCTAAATGTATCTAAACTTCAACAATTAAAGCGGTATTCATGATGTTGTCCTGATGAAGACCATTTAACATTATTGAAATGCACACTTGCCATCAGTAAAGGACTGCAGTTCAAAACATCTCCCCTAATTTTTCAATGGTGACAGCGCATGCGCGTTCAACTAAAAATGTTTATCATACTGATTGAAATTTTAAATGCAATTGTTTAACTTGTTGCCTAGTAACAGGCATTCCCTGTGATGCTGTTTCTTTCCAGCCAGTTCTCATATTCCCGGAAATGTCTTCTTTTCGTATGACGACCTAATGAAGAATAAGTTCCTTCGTGGTTTCCTTTTCAATCTTGGGATTTTCCTTCTTCTTGAAAGTATCCTCTGGAATCAGGAATACGAAGTAAAGGTTCTAGCAGGGAGACATGCGGACGAGAGAGGGGGGCGGGGTGAGGGGGTTAGGGGGTAGTTTGGTGGAAACTTTCTAGGTAAATCTTTTGTGAAAAAACCCTTACCTCCGGCGTTTGGTCTTTCATTCCTGTCGTTTGATCGCATTGCTTCGTTTATGATTTTGGTGAGATTTTTGGCCGCTTCCATCGACTTTCTGACATCAGGAGGAAACCTAAGAATATATGAAATAAATGAATGAACAGATAACATAATTGATCCGTTAATTACTAGCACTTAGCCTAGTGGCAAGTTTACAATGGAGTGAACTTGCTTGTTAGATCTTGCTGGTGATAAAAAATCAGCGGTGTTGTACAAGTATGCTAAAGATATAAGACAGCCATTAAAATGGCATTATAAATATACTACCAATACCAACTGCAATCAATTTTCCAAGTACTCATATACATACACACATCCTTTAATAACCTAAGAAAATCTAATTGCTAAATAATATATTTAGAAAAGAACCTGATATCAACAAAAGAAATTAAAGCGCTCATTATCAATCAGACTTTTTGTATATTGTTTTTCACTGAAATTTTGTAAAAAAGTTAATTTCGTCTAAAAGGGTGATATTATGCCTTGTTATGGTCCTAGCACACTTTTAGCTCTTACGTTGTTGGGTAGGGCCAGTGTCTGAATATTCCGTAATATTTGAAGCTAAACAAAAAAGTGCATGTAGTTTCTAGACACAATAAAAAAATGTTGTTTTTGACTTACACATGTACGATTCTTTACTTCGGCATTATTTCATACAGAGGATTCTTCCCTTTCTATCTTTCTTTATCAAAACTAGCAAAATTGGGTTTTTCCACTAATTCACATATATGTTTATGGGGTACAAATATATTTACAATTGTGCAATTACTGTTAAGAATTAGGATTAACTGAAATTAATTTTTGATTTAGGATTGAGGACAGCTCCAATGTATTAAATGTAAGGTGCATATATCATTTACTAATTCCAAAATAGACCATAATTGAAAAGCTATTTCAAAGAGAAAAACTAACTATAGAATAACGATGACACCTTTTCAGCATGCTTGGAAATTTTCCATTATTATACCCTAACCAAAAACAAACAACGGTCGAAATGTTATGTCTTGAAGGCTAACCGAACACATATTAGGGCTCGAGAACGCCACTCAGGGCTTACACTTCAATCCCTATTTCAAGAGGACGTGAAGTTCTAACCGATTGAGCATGATCAAGCGAGGCAGCACTAGCTTTCAACTCATTTATGGTCAGGCGCCAGGAATTGCACCCGGGCGGGAGACTAGCGCCTTACCACCTTGTTCTAACCAGGGGGCGGCAGTTGTACTTGGTGTTAGCTAAACGGGAGTTCCTATCTGTGAAGCTACAGTAAAGCATCTGCTCTGTACATAAAGTGTTTTTACTCAAGAAATAAGATAAATAAATTTGCGCAAAACGACCTCATTATCATCTAAGTGCTAACTATTAGTAGCTTGAAAATTACTTCAAGTACGCATGTGCAGTGTTTGAGATTACAATCTTAAGGCAGTTGTTTAATTAGATATTATATAGCATGCAATAAAATCTGTAACCAACAGCTTCGTTCCTTCTTTTTGCAAAATTACTGCTGCTAATTTATCAAAGTATAACACTTCATTTAAAAAAGTCGAGATTTGATCGTTCGTTACAAAAAGGAATTGCAGTTTCTTCCAGACACCTCAAAAAAATAATTCGATGACTTACAAACTTGCACCATTCAGTTTTCTTAGAAGCTAGAGCTAACGTTTTATTTATTTGGCGTAGATGGGACATTGTTTGAGTGAAAGCAACTAGTTTGAAAAGACTTAACACAGCTCAGCAGGGTCACTTAAACTAATTTGTTATGAAGAAAGGAACTTGAAAAATGAGCAAATCTATAATCGACCGCATGATTTTCTTCAGTTTCCTATGAAATGATGTAAAAGGGTTCGCGATGCGCATTTTGTTCAGTATAAAGAAAAAAATCTGAGAATTCTCTTGGCTAAAACATTTAATTTATAGATCGTATGAGTTGGGCAATCTAATGACTGGCTTTTGAATCAAATTAGCTTTTTTGCTCCCATTTAATCATGAAGTTTAATAACAAGAGTATAGCATTGATATCATGTACGTATTTGATCCGAAACAAGGAGGGTAAAAATTATATCAACAAAAAAGAAAGTTTTATCATAAAGAACTCCATAGAAGTTTAACGACTACCAGCAAAATTTTTTGTTAGCGTTCAACAAATTGTGCGTTGTTAATTATGGATGACATAAACCACTTGTTTTTCTGTGTTTTGATTATTTTGTAAGTTCTAGCAGGTCTTTGACAAAGCATCTGCCGGATGTTATAACTATCTTATTTTTAGATAACAAGGAAAGTGAATTAAACTTAAAGATTTGTGAGGAGATAGCGAAATAAATCTGGTTATGGGTAATTTAATTTCATAAAAAGATTTTCAGTTTGTACAGATGTTCTCTGAATTCGCTAATTAAACTTGCCCATTGTGTCATTTGATTTAACTAAGTTTTGAGGCACGTTGTTTAACGACGCTTCGCGTTGCAGGTCCGCTAGACGCTAGAAAGACTATAGAATAAGTTTTAGCGGCTAGACTTGCTTTCGTAGTTGATATTTCAAAAGTTGAGCCTATAAACTTGGCAAACGGAAACTCGGTTCTTAATGTGATAAAATTCGAAGTAAACAGCATTGGAAATAATGGTTTGTTTTAATGCTTTAATGTAAGTATGCCAAACAATATGTTTAGAATTGTTTATGGAAGAAAATTAAAGAAATATGTTATAATTTTTTGCCAGCCAATTGTCATAAATTAAATTTACCAAACATTTTGAAATTTTCATTCCTTCGATTGTACGTTATTTTGTTAAAATATTTTACTTCATTACATCTATCTATCTTTTAAGATGAATACGTTGAAGAGCTTTCAGTCCTGGTTGGAATGTTAGAAGTTTTAAGTTTGAGTTAGTTTGAGTTTTGAAAGGCGAAAAAAAATTAATATCTGAAAATGCAAGTGCTTGTTTGACGGTATCTTTCTGTTAGGAACTGATACCGTGCCAAACAGGGAGATGCGGGGCAAGATACCAATTAAGGTTTTCATAGAAGTGCAATGCTACAGTAAACATTTTACTTACTTCGAAAAGTCCTGCTTGATTGCTGCATCGGCACAACACAAGAATGTGGAACCCCAAAGAAGGAAGATTATCCGAGTGAACGTCATGGCGAAACAGCCCCTATATGTCCAATACCTTCAAAAACGAGAGTCTTCATTTAATTAAGACATTCGCAAAACAATTTACGCATATGAAGCGACATCTATTGTTTAGGCATTATTCTCGCATTATTAGAACGTTTGTTTTGAAACCTGCATATTAGCACATTTAGAATGAAGAGGATTTCCTGTAAAACAGAAGAATCGCTTGCCACTTCCAGCTATGAGAGCAAAACTTCGAATTATAAACAGAAGCCCTTTAAATCTAAAACCTTTGAGGTACAACAAATGTTATTTACGAGACTTTGACGTAATCTGTAAGTTGTAGAGACTTAAGGCAGAAATTACTCACAAACTATTCTTCAAACCAATTCAGGCAAAAATTGAATTTATTTCATTTGCAATATTTTAAGCCATATGTTTTGTTAAGCTCGAGACGCTGAGCAGAAAGTTGTCTCAACAACGTTTCATTCATTCATAACTTATTTCCATTAAACGCGGTTTAAGAATTAACTGAGAACGAAGTGGGACATGCAGTAAATGGCTAAAATTTAAAAAGAAGGCGATCATTTTTATAAGTGTTTTTGTTTCTTCACTTGGCAACCGATGGTTTAAGATTATTTAGAGTCTTTGTGTACCAACAGTTTTGAGAGATTGCACTAGGACACTAACAATAAAACAAACGCCACCATCGTAGCTCGTGTTGATGTAAATGCAAACAAACTGTAAGCGTTTATAGATTTATGTACAGTAAGTGTGCCTTTTGAATTATACCTGTACGTTTTGTGTTCTTTTTTTTGTAGAAGGCTCAAAATTGGGCATAATTTTGCTAGTGTTAGATGAAAGGCCGGCCTGTTTAGCTTTAATGCATCTGCCTTTTAGCTTCACCGGGTTGTAGAGTAAGCTCGTTACTTTGAGAGAACTCGTCGATTTTTTTCCAAGAATGAAATAAAAAGCTTCGATTAAAAGCTCTCAAGAGGTTATCAAATTACGGACGGGTGGGTTTTTCTTTGTCTCGAGCCTTGGCGATTTTAGCAAAGAACGCGGTTTGAGTATCAACACTGAATACCAGCGTACTAAGGAAATCATATTTAACGAAATCAGCCTTACCTTTTTCTTCTAATATTCACAACTACAGGCACCTCCGGCAGTAAGATCTCACCGCGAGTAAAATCTAAAGATTCAATAGCCTGCGAGGTCCTTTGTGGATTTTGCTTTCTAGTCTGTGAAAGAAGACGTGAGAGCTGTTTGTTGTGGTCTGTTCATTTGTAAATAAACTGAGATTAAAATTTAAAAACACGGGCGTTTGCTGGTAGGCAATTCTCTGGAAACTTAAACCTGCTTTATCGGCAAAGAAGTTTATTCCTCTAAGTGAGGGGTTTTCGTTACTTTCATGTTATTTTTATAAGGAAAAAGAGGTCAAAGCTCTTAAAAGGGGCAGTGTTTTTAATTCCTTCAGTGGGGTTCTGAACAGAAGACGCGACAGTTTATTTCATAGAGGTTAAAATGTTTTTTTCGGTGCAGGAGCTTCTTCACTTAAAACCAAAAACAAGTAAAGTCCAGGTCCTCCATCTCAACGTTAACCCTTCTTTGATTGTTTCTTGTGGTAATAAATTATACAAAATATTGAATCTGACAAAGCAGTTGTAAAGCCACAAGCCTTATCTTGAGGTTATGGCGTTCTCTGTAGTTGTGCAAAATAGAAGATACAATAGTGGTGTTTACCTTAAACGTACAATATAGTACGAGTATTATTTTTAGCAATTGTGCTTATGTCTAAATACTAGCTATATATACAAATAAACAAACGACTCAATAGTTTATTAAACTAGCTACAAGCGAAAGTTTAAATAGTTCTCGAGCAAAATGAATCATTAGGCCGGTGCTCATCTCTGGTTTCCGATGTGTTAAGCGGATGAGAGTATTGCTTTCCTCGGACAGAACACTGTAGTCTATCGCAGGTTGGCCTCTAGGTAGAGCTGGTACTCAATCATAGAGTTCGAATAAGTTGGTAAACTGTCTTGCTGAAGGACACAACCCAATGGTCTGATCAGAATTTGAACTCAAAACCGCTCGGCCAATGCACCGCTGCTAGTTAAGCTTTTAACCATTTAAACATGCCGAGAGCTGCTTTAAATAGCTATCTTGATGAGGCTTTTAGATCTCGGCGAGCATACCAGCTGTCTTTCGAGCTTAAAATAAGCTGGTAGCAAATAGCTCATTTATTTGATCAAAGAGAGATACCCTTTCCAAAATCTGCATGCATGCTGCATGCATGCAATATTTTGGAAGGGTCCACTTTGAAAGACCACACCAAAAAATACATGTGCACCATTTATTTTTTCTGTCAGGTCTACGATAGTCCATCCCTAAGCATTACATAAATTGTTCCATACCAAAATAGATACCAGAAGATAGAACAACGTGCAAGAATGTTGGCGGTTGCCCTTGATTTCCGTAAATATTTATTGGCTTGCCTGCATGGTCAAGTACATATTGAGGTGTATGAAGTGCAAATATACATTTCTATGCTTTCGACATACAACCGTTTTTTTCGAGAACGCCCATCCGTATTTTTTGTAAAGGCTTAATTTGGTTGATTTGTCAGGCTATCATAGTCTTTGTTTCAATGTTCAATTGTTGCCAATGATAAAACGTTCATAACCAAAAACGTCTCCACGTCTCCAGAAGGTTCTAGTTGCTATTACAGGCGCAGGATTAATATTCGAGTACTTTCTACTCAAAGTCAAAGAAGTATGGCCAACAAAGCTTGTAGTTAACGCATCGTTATGTGACCCATAGTAAACACTTAATAAGATAAAATATTTGATATAGCCATAGCTACGTTAACTGAATCTTATTTCCCCGTTGGTTTCAAAATCATGAATTTTCTTAAAATACAAGTCCTGCTCAAGGGGACAAAATCAGGACAAATTTAAAATGAAGACAAGACAATGTTTTAGTTCATATGTTTTGAGTGAAAATGAACAAATTCTAAAATAAAGTTTTGATGCCCCGGGGAGGAGTCGAAGCAACAACAGTCAATTCTTTTGTCTTTTTCGAATATCTATTCGATATTCTGAAACTATTTAAACATTTTTTTCCTTGGCCGGGATAACTGGAATGGACGTTGTAGGGCCACTAAGCATCCAAATCACGATTTCCGTTCGAGTCGTTCTTGATAATTTGAGTGCCTGGCAGCTTAAGTTAAAAAAATTTTCGAACCACAAACGAACCATGTTAGTCGTACTTCAGAAAGTTCAGTTAGTTTCAGACTCATATTCGAAAGACATGCCACCACAGTCTTTGCTGTAAACCAAATCACAGTTGTGATTTGGATGTCATTCAAGAAAGTGTTCGGCAATTTCTGAAGCCCAAAACGGAATAATTATACTGGAACTGGGAAGCATCCTATTCAGGTGTTTTCCCTCAACTGCGATTAGAATAAATTGTTTTAGTTTGTTGCTTTCGTTGATGCTAATGCTGTTTGTCCATCAAAATGGCTCAAGATTAGTGGTTTATAGTATGTAAGCTTCTTTTCGTAAACTGTGGCTACTTGTAACAAAGAATTACTCGATAGGTTAAACCGTTATGAATAATATAACAAACAGATTCGAGTGAGGCCTAACGCCACTAGATATGGGAAATAATCCAAGTTTAGCCAATCTACAACATCAACAAAGAACCCCCAAAACCACACAAAGGAAGGAAAAATTTTCTAACCTCGACGGGATTCGAACCCACGATCAAACTTCCAGCTAACATTCACGGTTGGTTAAAGCAACATAACAGGGGTCAGGGGCTTTTCTTCTTACCTTTGTGTGGGTTTCTGAGGTCCTTGGTCGGCGAAACCTGGACCATTTACCGTTCCCAGTGGCAAGTCCTCACTCGACTCGGTATGTTACAACACTGTTCGTTATGAATAATATTGCAGGGATCTGGAATGAATATCGCAACAAAAACTAATCTTTAAACCATTAACTGTTAGGTAACACGACAAAACGTTATGTTTTGTTACTTAAAACATTGGGCCTTATTGCGGTATTATTCTATGCCAAGTGTAGCTTTGAGAGTTATGGATCATTTCTTCTAATACAATAAGATAAGTTTTGAAAATTAGCAGGCCGCGCCTGCTGCGAACTACAAAAATCTATGGAAACTAAACAATAGTTTGCAAAGCATGATATTTTTCTCTCGGAAATGAGATCTGTCCTGAACGATCGACTGGGGTAGACTTCGAGTAGCGAGCTTCTTTTAACGGTGTCCTTCCTTAAAAAGGTGTTGATGTCTATTGTTATATGTAGTATTTTTAGAAAAGGAATCTCTTGGCGGTATCTAGTTAGCGAATTTAAATTCTGAATGACAGCATTTCTGAGCGCCTATTCCAACCACAGAACTTTAATAACAACCAAAACGATTGAAAAATTTAACCGTAATCCAGAACCGTCTCATGTGTGAAATATTAGTATTCTTAACCCTTCCAAACCCAAGTAAAAACTCCAATGGCGTATTGCTAAAATCTCCCGTTTACGATAACTTTGCTCTTTTCCTTCCGTGATATGTTAACTTAAGACTAGCTTGTGTAATGCATTCATGCATTCTGGCTCGTATCTCCAATTGCTCCGCCGATGCAGTCTGGGAAAACGTATAATCGGCATATAAAGTCCTGATCCGATCAACTTTTGGTAATAAAGTTTCCAAATGCTGCTCGTTTTAAAACTCAAAGCCAACTGTTTCTGTCTTGTCGGCCTCTTAACTTATCTTCTTATAGATGATTGTTCGTCTTTTAATTTCCAATGACAATGGTCTGAAGACACGCCTGTTGTAGTGCATTTTCTCTGTCGCTGTATTTGCCTATCATCTCGCACTGCAGCCAGACACGAGACCATATAGCTAGTTACTGGGTGCTGGGTGAAAAAGTTTGGTTCACAGAACAAAATACCCTGAGGCTAAAGTTCAAAGCGTGTTTCTGTTATAGATAATTTGATTAAACTACTCGATGGCTGTTCTAAATGTATCACGTCTCTATACATGACAATTACAAGCAATTGCTGGATGCACCTTTCTCAGAAAGGAGCGACTTTTTATGTATTTTGGTGACAAGAAGCACTTTTGCCAAGGAAATTGGTTATAAGGAAAAGTGTCATGCACTTACCTATGTTCGTCTAGAACAGCGTGGTTTATCGATTTAGACTTGAATGTTACCGACCGAAATACACCTCTAATTTTATTCATAGATGATCTAGTACTAAATAATAGAAACAAAAAAAATGTGTTTACTCTAATGGTAGCTGTGGCTTAGAACCTGTAAGCCACAGGTTAACTCTATGTACTATCGAGACTCACTATTGATGAATGGTAACTGTTTATGTACGTGCATACACAGGACGAAAACCAATTCATCTAGACAGTGAGTTTCACAAAAGGGCTAAATTGTTCATCTGGTTCAAAGTCACTTTACTTGCCATTGAAATTAGCAATAATATTTCGTTTTTCTTTAAACAAACTTGCATGCAACATGTTTCTCAAGGATGTTCTATAAATATATATGACAAATGTATAGTAACTCCTTGTGTAATAGCTATAGAAAATCAGGCACAATGAAATTAAGTCTAAGACGTTGCTATTTGTTGTTATGTTATCTAATAAAATATGAGCTACAGATTTGAAACACACGGTAAGCTTTAACCTATGTTGAGGTTACATTTTGAGATCGAAATATTATTCAACTGGTATTTTTGTAGTGCATTGTGCATACGTTACATGTATGTCTTTGGCACGTAATTATGGGCTTAGCTAGAGATTTTGTTTATAGAAGTCAGCCTGTTTCCTTTAATCTCTATTGTTAGCCAAAACAATAAGGACAGTAATTTCTTAAGCCATCATCTTTTGCGACGGATTTTATTGCTTAACGCAAAAAATAATACATATTGAATGAATTCGTAGTTTATAAAGGGCAATAATCTATTCTTTTCAAATTAATTTTTGCCGCGTGTCGTCAGATTCTTGATTTCTTACCGAAAACCGTTCACAAGCGATTATAACTTTAAAAAATAATATTTAACATTTATAGTGCCCAAAATACAGTAACGTTTTTTCTGGTACTTCATGCTGAATGTTGTCGACGTCCCTGACAGATTCGGTTTAATTTGAGTACTGACATATTCTCGCTATTTTGACGCTGCTCCTATACCATTTTATTGTTTCATCAAACTTCATTTACTTTTTCAAAATGCATGTCAACTTTTATAGAAAAAAAAACATTTAAGTTGCTAGTTCGATAAATAAAAGAAGATCTGTTCGTTTCTGACATTGCATGTACCTACTGCATCGAGCTAATGTGACAAACAAAATGCTGATTTCAGTAAACATATCTTATCAAGGGTTGACGTCGGTTATTTGACTTGTCTTGGCTCGGTAAATGTAATCAACACATGCAGTGTGTCGCTCTATAAAAGTTAATTTTTGTGCAACTAAGTCTAATGGCGTGCAAGAAGTTGTTACTTTTTTCGCATTTTTAGTTATTTTTGTAAAAGATTAAAAACAGCTGAAGTAAATCTACTGAACACATTGAACATTTGCTGATAGAATTTTGAATATCGTGGTTACTAGTATCAGAACTTGTCTTCAAAACAATGACATCAGTTTATCGTTTATGAATCAATACGTTTACACTGAACCGCTAAATTCTACACGAAGATGTCCGTCAGTCATAAAACAAACGCATGGACTAAATCCAGTTTACAAATATGTTTGGATCTTGAATGAAACTATAAAAGAGTCTTTGAATTAGTGGTACTGTGTCCATGAGCCTATAGGAGTAGCAATATATAGGAACAGTATAATCAGAAAACTCATAATACAACACAAGGTAAGATTATTCAAAAACCAGATCGCTGGTTCGAATTCTAATATATACACTGAACGTGTGCATGCAATTTAGGTTTAGCGGGTGCTAGCACAGGCAGCTAATATGTCGATTTAACAAAAATTCATAAATACTTCTGTTCCCACGACCAATACTAAAACTAAGCATCGTTAACCAAACAGCATCAAAACCATCTGCAAAGCTTTTGTGTTAAGATATCCCTTGGCTTTCTTCGGCGGAATCACTGAATTTCTCGAAACCATTAATCATATTCTGTTAAATTTTAAGACAAAGTAATATTATGTGTAGGTTTGTAGAAGTTTCTAAGTATTCAGAAAACCCCAAAATTAACTGGTTTGTATTTTCAACTATAAATCTTAATAAAGTTAATTACGAGTTGCTAACGATTAAGGAAGTCTATATAGGAAAATACAGATTTATATTACCGGTATCTTTTGACAACAAGACTTTTCAACACCAAGGAGTGATCGTTTAAAAAAAATGGCCTAAGTTCTCTTCCCACCGTGCGGAATATCTTTGAATTGTTATTCCTTTTTATGCGACAGAAGTACGAAAGTTCGACAACTTTTTTAAGCGGCTGTCAATTTAAAACTCACCTCGCTCTCTTTGCCTGTTATAGCTATGACATCTAGCACAGTAAATTACAAGCTAAGCAGTGTCACTTACTTTCTACGTGTCCGTCTCGATTAATTGGTAAATGGATTCATCTGCAAAACATTTTAAAGGTATAAAAACACGATATAATTGGAAGGAAGCAGGCGATAACTTTATCCATTGTTCTCAACATTAAGAGATCTAAGCAATCGTATAAGTTTCGTGGAAGTCTTTTGGTAACTAAAGCAATAACCCTTTTGTTCGAAGATCTGCGCGAGAGTTTTTCTGGTCTTTTCTTTCATTTCGGGTGGCTTTGATGTGGAATGATTCAATAGAATGATATACCAGATTGCAATAATGGTAGAAACGGCTTAATTCCACTCATCTTTTTTAGACCAATGTTTCTAAGATTCTCTGTTGCTTTGGAGAGATAGATTTTCTGAAATATATCGTGCTGTGTATCGAATTACGCCAAAGAAACCCCGAAGGGACGCTGCTTTGTTCAACTCACTGGTACCACCGAAATGAAAATAATTTGCATAACAAAATTTTTGTTTTGTTTTTGTTTAAGTGCAATTTTGACGGAGCCTGGTGTAGATTTTTATTCCAGAACTTTTGCTATTCCTTGCCGAGCTGTCGAGATACATCTAAACGTGTGTTAACTTCTGATATTAACAACTACAGTTGTGTTCAGCATTTTTAGCTAAGTAGAGTTTATCTTCAGTACTGTCTGCCTCTTTTTATTGACAATATAATGGACAAGATTTACATTTTTATGTTACTAGCATAAATGAAATTGCTAATTCTTCCATCAGATTTTGCATATGGGTTTACATAACGATGAAGTGAGTATCCCGCCAATGCTTAAAAACTAACAAAAGAGATGTTCGTAAGGATATACTATCAAAAAACTAAGTGCAATGGTTTTTGTAGGCCTTGGTAAATGAGATGAGATAGCTTTCGAGTGTAAGTGAGAGCTCAGATTTCCAATGGACACGCGAGTGCGGTGGATTTCACAATAACCTCAAAATCATCCGCTTTTGTAAGATAAGATGTTTTTTCAACAATAAAACAGTTAATTTTTGCTGAACAAATCTAAAAACCTGAGAGAGAGCCCTACAAGTTCATAGAAATAATTGTTGTGCAAACAACAGACTGATTGACACTCTATCGACTCTCAAGGTTGAAGACTGACATTTTGTAAAGAGTTCTCCAATTTAAAAAACAACTGAATCAATCAGTTTTACTTCCATGTAACTCAGTAAGAACAAAGAAAATTGATTTTGAATAAGCTATTGTACATAGATGCTACGAAATCAACTGCGGTGGCCAGGCCTGAAAATTTCTTAAGTTGAGGATCCCCGATGCAACAAAGCACTAAATATCAGAAAAGATCATCTGTGTAGCGGCTGTTTTCTGGGGAAGAGGCAAAGAGTCAATCGAACGGGCCGCGTGGATAATCGCGAGCAAAAAAAGATCTGGGGAGCAGGAATTTTTCCCCCTCTCACATCTCCCCAGGCTTTTTCTTCGGTCGCGCGTTCAAATCTCAAGGCAATACAAAACAGCCGCTACCCAGGCTAGCATCCCAAAAAAAACTTGGACTTAGTTAATAAATATAATGAGTGGTTGTCAAACTACAAGGGAAAGAATGCGGGTATAATTCCATTTATTTTTGGTCGATTTTCAATGGACAGTTTATGGTTTGGTGGAATACCCTCTTCGCAGTGTTGCAGTTTTTCCTAGAAAATTGCTTTCTCAATTTTGCTTCTGTTCCCCATTCTGTTCGGTTTTTCACCAGTCCCTAATTACATTCTTATTTAGTCCTCTGTACAGGTAAACCCTGATAAAACGAACCCTGATATAACAAAACCCCCGATTTTAAAGAAAATAAAGAAGTTCACAAAATATTGAAATACGTACCGCACCGGTAATTTCTAGTCTCGAGTTTTATCACGCAGCAAATCAAGTTATGATGGCCCAATTGACAAATACGTGACTTGGCTTAATTTTTTCAGTTATCAAAGCCACCCCGGTATGATTAAGATTTCAATTTTTTTTCATTACTTCGTTATAACGGGATTTCGCTTATTTCGAACCCCAGTCATAAGAAGTAATTTGTCCGGTCCGTTGGCGCTATTTGTTATATCGGGGTTGCAATCGACTTTTAACTTGCCACAATTTGGCGTTTTCTGCCGAGTAGGAGCTGTTAATGCAGCCTGCTTCCCAGGGTAAATTAGCTTTATTGTCCTTCAACTCTTTCAGTAACTATCATGCGGATTTTAACGTTATAGGCAAAAACTCCTAGCAGGTGAAAAGAGGCAATTACGGAGCATTATTGTGCAAATTTTTATGACGCATTTACTTTGAAGTGAATGTTGGCATGGTTGTTTCATTTAGGCTTCAGATGTTGCTTATGTTGATACTGGAAACTAAGGCAAGTTACCTTTCATAATCAAGTGGTATAGGAATTAACAATGAAAGGAAGAGAAGGTGCGTATGTACAAGCAATACGTCTGTCCTAGCCGCATTATCTTTAGAGTATAGTTTAAAGTTATCAGTCATAAGTTAGCAATGAATGAAACAGAAGGTGCGTAAGTGTCGATACTGGAAACTTAGGCCAGGAACAAGCGTCCAACTTTCTATGAGTCGAAGAAAATTATAGTTCGTGTCGACCCAAATTGATTTAATCGCGTGCTCTGGTCAAGCGTCGAGCTTTAATCCGACGAACAAAATAAAAACACGTTCTACACGTCTCAAGCTTGCGGAGAGAACGTGTCAATCGATCCAAATAGAATGTGTCGTAATTAATTGGGCAAACGACGAACTTATCTTGCACTTAAATGTTCAAATTAGTTCGACTCATTAAAATTTGACGTTACTTTTCTCAAGCCAAAGGCAAGTTTTCAGTCATATAACCAACAGTTAGGAATAACAATGAAATAAAAAAGAAGTGTTCTGTAAGAATACTTTTGCCTCAGTCGCTTTAATTTCAGTCGCTTTAATTTATCAAAATTTTAATTTCCAATATTTCGTCAAACAGCCAAGACGAAATAGCACATATTGGAGTTGTTACACTTGACCCAAATGCCTCATTTTTAAGTCTAATGAAGCCCTATTCAATCTATGGCTTTGCTGGTTTTCATGTTTGTGATTGTCACATGAGAATGTAAGAATTGAAAAACAATTATTTGTGAAATGCACAACCTTTGGCGGAAGAAAACCCACAGCTGGTTAAATATAAGAAATGTTTTGTTAGATTGAAAGAGAGACATTTGGCTCAAATACATAGAATTCAGCTTGTGCTATTTAGAACAATATGAGAATGGTATCAACAAAAAATCAAGAACGAACGCCATTTAAATTTTTCCCAGCTTAAAAGAAGCAAATTAATTTAGTTTACTGACTAAATTCAACACTTCTTCACCTCCTCAACCTCTGCAAGACCAAAC
Source organism: Hydrozoanthus tunicans (assembly GCA_026413305.1). NCBI lineage: Eukaryota > Metazoa > Cnidaria > Anthozoa > Zoantharia > Hydrozoanthidae > Hydrozoanthus > Hydrozoanthus tunicans. The sequence continues at coordinate 6,334 of JAOBAT010018346.1, read as the reverse complement.
TTGTTTAAAGTTTTCATTCGTTTTTCAACGTATGATGTTCGTTCCGTCTGACGTTAACTATTTATGTTAAGTGTAAGTGTTTGCTTTTAGTTTCACAATGGGCTAAACTCAAGTACACCCTTTATTATGAAATGCAGCATCACATCTTTGAGCTTGAGCAGTTATAACCAAAATAAGTAATTCGATTGTTTTACTCAAAACTAATTAGTCAATATAGAACATTATCTTATTAGCTTCGTAAAATTTGCACAATGTGACAAACAGTAATTAAACATTGAAAATATATAATTACGGCATCGAAACGGCAAATTTCTGCTTGTTAAAGAATTTTTTAACAGCAAAACACTTGATAATTCTTGAAATTACCACAAAAACCTTAACAAAATCGTTTCCAGTCTACGAAATTCGAATTACGAATTTATAGCTCACTCGCGTTCTACCACTAGCTATAGAGCCGTCTCGACTTTGCTAGCAGTACGCTTTCTTGATTTACAATGTCAACCACAACGAAACTTTCTTCGCACTTAATTTAAAACAAACGGGCCGAATGATTAAAGCGCGTAACACCTTCTTGTACTGACAGACTGACAAGAACACCTGCACAAACAGCCTTGCTTTTCCGGCCCCTAAGGGTGCATGGGTAATATCGGAGGCGAATAGTTTTACAGTGGAAATGTGTTTATTCAGAGTTACTAAGTCCTTTTTTGTCAATGGCCCTAAAAAGTCCCATGGAACCTTATTTTATTATTAGTATGAGTATTTTCTATGAATTGTAATATGCACGGACATTAGTTAAAACCGTTCTTATTTTTATTTCTTATTTTTCTTTTTTTTCTTTTTCAAAGTTCCTATAAAGCTTAATTTTTTACTCTTTGAACTAAAACTGTTGTAATCTGTGAACTCAAAATTCAAATAACCAAAGAAAACCTCCACGTCTAAGTATGCTTTTTAACCAAAAAAGATTAGAATGTTAATTTTGACCGAGCAGACCGGGGACTGGTAACTGGTGACGTAGCAGCAGTGAGTTATGTGGTTTTTGCTTGAAAAATTTCATTTCTCTAAAAAATTGTTGTAAACTTTTTGTTTCAAACACTTTCAAGGGAACAATTCATTGATTAAAGTTATAACAATGTGACTATTGTAGCCAGAATTGAATTTTTTGAGATGAAAAAGATTGTCTCTGCTTCATGCCTCGTGCTATGTCATATGCCTCCCTTACGTCATCATTACACGCTTCAAGTCTAAAAAATGTAACAGGAACGGTGAGAAAAGGTTTTATTTTCGAAAATTATTATTATTAAAGAGTTCTAATTTTCATCTGGAACTTAAAAAAATAAGTTTGATAGGGACTTTAAGTTAGAACGTATTTGAGGAAATCTTGCCTCACGCCATTTCGTGTTGGTACCATTTTCGCTCGATTCCATCTCTCTAGTCTATAATTTTGACCGAATTTGAAGTGCTATCCTATCCTGTGTTTGGTCAGTGAAAAAAAGGAAACAAGCATAGAAATATAGCGGCGAAAAATCTCTTACGAACACGAGCCTTGAAGAAAAACCGCTGCCCTTAATTGAGCCAGTTACGCTATCTAAATGGATAGAAAAGCGGGATCACAGATTAGCGGATGTTCCAATCAAGTCAATCAAATTACTTTGCTCTCCCAGTTGAGACTAAATGGTTGACATACAGATCCCCTGGTGCCGGTAAGGATTTTCTAGGGCTTTCACTTATCGAACAGAATTCGGAGTGTCTTAATGGGGTTTAATAATCAATTATTGGCAATTTTATGGCTGATGATTACTGCAAGAGAAGCGAGAAGATTTTTACTGATTACTTCAGTGATTAATGAGAATCAAGTTAACTTAATTCAATAGAATTTCTATTTCAAAAATAAGTAGAACGATTTATTTGTAAGTATTGATGAAAATGTTGAGCCTACGATAATTGTAACGCACTTCACCTTAAGCCCGTTTACCAAATAGTTGCAGGAGTCGCAGCGGTCGTGGAGAGAAACTTTTTGCGTGTGCCGTGACTGCTGGCGACTCCTGCGACTTACCGGTTTCCATAAAATCGAAGCTGTCGCAACTGTCGTGAGTGAATGGTCCAACCCCCGGTAAACAAGCAAACTAATGCAATGGTTTCTGGGATATATTTTGTTGCAGGAGACGCAAAACTTTCGTCCTAGGTTTACATTAAAATTTTGTGTTGCAACAGTGCAGCAGTCGTGAAACTCGTATTGCAGCAGTCGCAGAGATAAAACATGGGCGATTCCTGCGACTCGAGTCGCAGCAGTCTCAGCAGTTGCACAGTCACGGACGCCATCGGTTTCCATATAGTCGCAGCAGTCGCAAGAGTCGTAAAACAACTTTGTTCGCAACTCCTGCCACTACTGCGACTATATTGAGACCGGGCTTTAGAGAAATTCACGACCACTTTTTTACAATTTTTTCGTTCAATATAATTTATAAGTACTAAGCTAATAATTATAGTCAGCTCTTGAAAATCTTAAATTATTCCTTTAAAGGCAAACTTTAATTGTCAAACGTTTTTCAGGTTAGTCCATGTAATCAGATTTCCGAATTTCCAGCGTTGAGTCTTATGGGGACTGTTAACGTTGAACACGGAACAATATTCTATCAGCTCTACTAAGCTTTTGCCAAGCGGTAAGGGGCCCTTTTCATATTAACACCCTAAATGTAGTTCATTAAATGAAGGTTATTACTTGGCCGGTAGGTCACGAGTAAAGGATTGGCTTCCTTTCTATTTTTATTATCATTATTTTGGATAATAATAAATTGCTGTATGTACGCCTGCGTGCTTCGCACTTTCTTGAAGAAGCGCGACTAGATTACACCTCACTGTGTCGACCGCGAGGTTTGGTAAAGTCATTGCGGGGAAGAGGCTTTTCTTGCAGAATAATTTTTTCCTATAATTTTATATCCTTGGCATCATACATTCATCCACACACATTGTCGGTTTTGACGACCAACAAGCAGGGCTAGTACCACATTATTGTTCAAAATTGATGGCTTTGTTCCCAAGGCCTAGGTTCTTGCCTTGTCATGCCTTAGCATGTTTACGTCAAACATCCCCCAAGCCTCGCTATGAATCACGAAAGCATGAATATTTTCATAAATCAAATCCCAAAGCGTCCACAAATGAAAATAATTCCTTCGTGAACACGGTTTGCACGTGAAAAATGCTCACACCTACTTTCTTGAGTACGAGGCTTGGTGATGAAATTGATTAGTTTAACGTAAACATGCATAAGGCCTATTGCCATATTATCAAATTTATTGAACAAGAAGAACCAGAATTTATTGAAGTTGTTACAAATTCCGACAATGAACTGTTACAACTTGCAACAGCCCACATTATTACAAACTGTGACAAGGTGTCATTACAAATAGCAACAGGTACGCTAGTACAAATTGCGACAACCGTTATTACAAATTGCGACCGGGTATTACAAATTGCGACAACCGCTATTATAAATTGCGACAGGTATTACAAATTGCGACGCTATTAAAAATTGCGACAGTACAACATATCTAAAGTTTGATTTGATAGGTAGTCCTACACCAGAGCAGTTTCGACAAAAGGTATTCTTGATAAGTTCTATGTAAACTCGGACAAATACAGTGTATTTTGGTTGCGTAGACGACCAATTTTGTTGGGAAACGCTTAATATTTTATGACAAAAACACTATGTCTCGTTGAATTCAGGCGCCCATCATTTTTACCCTATAAACCGCAATTTAGTGCAAAATTAATATTTCGTACTGTAATTAGTTTTTTTAAAGAGAACAGTGATTGTTTTGAATTCCAGACGTTAACATTTCTTAAGTTATATTGTTTCTGATATTCTGCTCGTATTTTGCACCGTACATTTATGCATCCTTTTTTTACAAGAAGATGTCTGTCTGAAATAGGCGAATATTAAGAGTATGTTTAGAATAATCCCAGGAAGCGGTGCTCTCGCTTTTGTTAAGAACTTATTTTTGTGTTAAATGAAATCTCGTTGATTTTCAAACTGGGCTTTGTTTCTTTGCCGCTGAAATTTATGGTCGTGGGTTTCTCCATATATGTTGTTAAAAACTAGATTTTCTCAACAAATCGGCAATTAACCTGTACTGAAACCAACATTTTCTTAAAAACCATCAAATTCATCAGACATTAGATACAAAGATACATAATTCTTCTGGGAGTGAAAAAACACGTAATATATCAAAAACTGTACCAAAATAGTAAAAATTAAGAATACGGTTCCGTAATTACTGCGACCCCCTGGTATATATGTTTGGAGCTAACAGTAATTGAAAGTATTGTTTCTTGGTCGCGCAATATAGCAAAGAATCTAAACTTCTTTCTGTTACTTTCTGATTTCCAATTGAGTTATTGTGAAATATTGTACCATTTCGGATTGAGACAAACAATTTTATTGTTCTACAAAGCCAGGGTACTGACAGATTTTTGCATACTAGAGGATTTGTGTCTCAAAACATTTCCGGTAAATATGTTGTTGTCTCAAAAGTTTTCCAAATGCGTTACACTTCATTTGCGGTTGAATCACGACCACCAATCGAAACTTCCTCTCTCAGTGTTTAAGTATATGAAGCAATTAACAACAATTAAGTATATGAAAGACTTTAAAGTTGTCATTTCACTCTGAATTGCAAACCGCTAGATTGCGTCTCGAAAAGTACCGGAAAATAAATGGTAGAAATTTGAAGACTTCTTAGTATGGGGAAGATTTCAAAGCATAACAAACGAATATGAAACGCGGTAAGTTTGATAATCTTCAATTCTGAAAGTTGCTTTTGTGCCTTTCATAATTAATACAGAAATAATAAGAAATACGAAGAACCAAAATAAAACTTATCCAGTTAAAATGTAAACAAAATTTCGTTTGTTGTTGCTCCGAGAACACTGCTCAACTGCTGATGGTATGTTGCAACACATATTTAGCGATTGAAAATATAATGCCTGTTTCAGTGACACACTGGCTCGGAAGCCTGTCACATCTAACTAGGCTGTTCTTGTTAAAACTGCGCATGCCAACGAAATTTTAACAAGTTAGAAATAAATACCTCCATCTGATGAAGTGCGCTCCCCAGAAAGAAGCGTAAGTGAACTAGCTCAGTCAATGAAAACGAAATCCTCTGTGTTTAAAGTAAACAGCTACCGACTGTCTCAAATGGTTTTATTGTATTGAACAGACATGTTAAGGATGTGTTTGTAGGTACGTATGTGTGATAGTGAATCATTAGCGAGAAAGGATTGAAAAATCAAGGAGCAAAAATGAGTCTGCCTTTATTGTGTCGACAAATTGATGACATCTTTTAGATCTGTGAGTACCTGCCAATTTTTAAAACCAAAACCTTTTTGATTGCGTATCTTCGTATCTTCCTTGTGTTTCTTTATTCCAAAATGATCGATGAAGGAACTGATAAAAACCGATCTCGAGAACTAGTTGAGCAAACTAGTATTTCGCTGAAGCCATAAGCAGCCAGCTTGTTGGAGCGGGGGACTAACCAAGCCTGGTGTTCTCTTCTCATTCACTCCAAGTGGTTGTATGGCTTCTATAAAACTATGTTGCCAGCGTCAGGCACGCTGGATTTGCTATATATCGATGTCCATGCTCTCACGACAGAAGAGCAACGTTGCACGTCAAATTGTCAAGACCCTTGCTCTGTTCCAAGGACACTTGCAAAAGTGCCTTAAAGTGCGGACGAGCCCATAGAAAATGGCAGTCAATGTTCAGTCAACAACAAAACCGAAAGGAAAAGACTTGTTAGTGTCGTCGGCGGAGAACTTAATAGAAAGTGATTGGACAAGAATGAAAACAAGAAGGGCGAATCGCCGCGGACAAATTTAAAATATAGTTTATTGTGGTAAGCCAGTTCCATGCTGCACGTCCCCTTATAAGCGTATAATATTCCTACAAAGTGATGACACAATGGTGCCTTAGTGGGAGGCAAAAAATCCTTGAGAAAATTTTTGCCCTGAAAATTGTAAAAAGAAACGGGCACAAGCAGATATTGCAGGGAAAAGCATCAGCTGGCTTCTATATCAAGTAAATTGAAATTTTCTTTACTGTTAAATAAAAGTCAGCTCGGTGCTTTGCGCTTCATTTGCTAGTACTTAGTTCTACCAATATGCGGGCTATTTATAGTACAAGTAGATTGTGCTGTTTACTTTTTGCTCAACAGTCTTGCTCAGAACGGTTAAAACTGGTGAAAACCAAAGATTTATGCTGAATACTCTCTCTCTCTCTCTCTCTCTCTCTCTCTCTCTCTCTCTCTCTCTCTCTCTCTCTCTCTCTCTCTCTATATAT